>JAYMFT010377746.1:0-36472 GCA_038088735.1 Panulirus argus | reverse complement strand
AGTGTGAGCGAATGTGGCCATTTCATCTGTCTCCTGGCGCTACCTCGCCGGCGCAGGGGTTGGCAATGCTATTTTCCAGTGGGGCGGAGTGGCATCAGGAGTGGATGGGGGCGAGCAAGTCTAAATACATACATGTGTGTATGTGTATGTGTATGTATGTATATATGTATATGGTGATATGTATAAATATATGTACGGTGCATATGGGTGCATGTATGTATATATGTGTGTATGCGGGTGGATGGGTTTTTTTTCGTCTGTTTCCTGGCGCTACCTTACTGACATGGGAAACAGCAATCAAGTATAATAAATAAATAATAAAATGTGAAAAACAGTGAAGGGGGTAAATGAAGTAAAGGTAACAAAAAGTGATGAAGTGAAGAGGAAATGGAGTGAGTATTTTGAAGGGATGCTGAATGTGTTTAACGACAGAGCAGCAAATGTAGGGTGTCTGGGTCAGAGTGGTATGCGAATTGAGAGGGTCATGGAACGTGGTTTAGTTAAAGGAGAAGAGGTGGTGAAAGCCTTATGTAAGATGAAATATGGCAAGGTGGCTGAAGTGAATGGTAATGCAGTTGAATTTCTTACGAAAAGGGGTGACTGCTCTTGACTGATTAGTTAGGATTCTCATTGCATGTATAGATCATGGTGAGGTGCCTGAGGATTGGCAGAATGCATGTATTGTGCCACTGTGAAAGAGCAAGGGTAATAAAGGTGAGTGTTTAAATTACAGAGTTATAAGAATATTAAGTATATCTGTTAAGCTACTAAGTTGCATGGGAGAGTAGTAAGTGAAACAGTGACAGCACGTACATAGCACTAGACTGGGGTGGAACAGTGTGGTTTTAGAAGTGGTAGAGGATGTGTGGATCAGATGTTTGTTTTAAAGAATGTGTGTAAGAAATACTTAGAGACAGAAGGATATGTATGTGGTATTTATGGATATATAGTGTGGGAGGAAAGTTGCTAGACACAGTGAGAAGTTTTTATCAAGGGTGCAAGGCATGTGTACAAGTGGCAAAAGGGAAGAATGAGTGGTTCCAAGCGAAGGTTGGTCTACAGCAAGGGTTTGTGATGTCTCCATGGTTATTTGTTTATGAATCAGGTGGTGAGGAAGGTAAATATGAAAGTCTTGGACAGAAGGGCAAGTATGCAGTCTGTAGGGGATGAAGGGGCTTGGAAAGTGAGTCAGTTGTTGTTTGCTGATGATACAGCACTGGTGGCAGATTCAAGAGAGGAACTGCAGAAGATGGTGACTGCATTAGGAAGTGTGTGAAAGAAGGATGATGGGAGTAAATGTGAATAAAAATAAGTTATTAGGTTTTGAAGGGTTGAGAGTTGGGTTAGTTGGGGTGTGAGTTTGAACAGGGAAAAATTAGAGGTAGTGGTGTTGTAGATACTTGGGAGTGAAAATGTTGGTGAATGGAACTATGGAAGCAGAAATGAGTCATAGGGTGGGTGAGGGGATGAATGTTCTGAGAGCACTGAAGGGTGTGTGAAAAGAGAGATTGTTGTGTGGGAAGGCAAAAATAGGTATGTTTGAAGGTATAGTAGTTCCAACAATGTTATATGGATGCAAGGCATGGGCTATAGATGATGTGCAGTTGAAGTGTTGGAAATTAAGTGTCTGCAAACAATATGTGGTGCGAGGTGTTTTGATCAATTAAGTAATAAAAGGGTATGACACAGGTGTGGTAATATATTGTGTATGGTTGAGAGAGGTGGAGAGGGTGTGCTGAAATTGTTTGGACATATGGAGAAAATGAGTGAGAAGAGGCTAACAAAGAGGATATATGTGTCAGAAGTGGAGGGAACAAGAGAATTAGTTGACCAAATTGGAGATGTGTGGATGGAGTGAAAAAGATCTTGAATGACCAGGATCTGAACATGCAGAAGAGACTGAGTGAACTGGAATGATGTGGAATTCAGGGGTCGATGTTATCAATGGAATGAACCAAGGTATGTTGAGCAGCAAGGGTAAACAATGGAAAGGTCTGTGGGGCCTGGTTGTGAATAGGGAGCTGTGGTATTGATGCATTGCATATGACAGGGAGAGAATGGATGTGAGCAAATGTAGCCTTTGGTCATCTGTTCCTCGTGCTACCTCACTAACACATGAAATGGCAATAAAGTGAGAAAAAAATGACTTCTAAGTGTAAAACACTTTCTAATAAAAAAAATTATTATAAGTTGTACTAATCCATAAGTACAAAACTAACATATGCATAAAACACTAGATACACCATAAATACTCATCTATTGACAGTAAGACTAAATGAACTACACAAAATGGACCCTTTTTTCTGGAAGAAAAGATATTCATTTAGCATCTAACGAAGCCCTTGGAAAGAAAATCTTATTATGCGAAATAAACAGTGAAGAACACTTCAGAGCAATTCTGTTTTACAAGGTTCTGCAGCTACACAGAACCAAAGTATAGAGATCCTTTGAGAAATAAATATTACTCATTACCCACATAGTCAAATTACTGTAACAGTTCTCATACACAAGAGGCAAAGAGGTTGATATTCAATGGTTTGCCAGTCATACGAGTTTATATTTATTACAGAATGAAATATCACAAATTTTTGCCAACTTAAAGCTAAATATGGTAATCTCACAACCAGCATAAACTCATTCTGACACCAGACAATACCAAGCACCTATGAATATATTCAAAGTGCTTTTTAATCTATATGATTTTAAAACCAACCCATATTTCCACTCTGCCAAAGTCACAAATCTATCAAGGGATTCAACCTCGATATCCTAAAGTCTCTTTCAACCTTCCTTCTATCTCCTCAGTCTCCTCCACCCTATTATCCAAACCCCTCAGACAAACTAATCCTCTTCGTCAGCCTTTCTTCACTCATCCTTCCCCTAAGTCCAAACCTCCTCAACACACCTTAGTAATCCCTCACAATTTGATAATACTCACTAACATGCATCTCTTACACAGTCAAGCCATCTCATACTACATACATTCTTCAACATTCCATTTCCAGCACATCCACCCTCTTCCTATTTTCTGCATTCAAGACCTACAATTTACATCCACAAAAAACTGCCAAGACTACTATACCTTCAAATGTACCTATCTTTGCCTTCTAGACAATGACATCTCACATGCCCTTAGCCTCCCTTTTTACCCTTTGACTCACTTTAGTTGATTTTTATTTACATTTATTTTCAGTCCAAATATACACCTCCAAACTATAACAAGCTTCTGGAGTTCCGCTTTATAGTATGCTACAGAGCCATGTCATCAGTAAACAGTAACTGATTTACCTCAATGTTCCCCTATCCCCAACATACTGTAGATCTGCACCTTCCCTCACATTAACTTTATTCACCATCCCATCAATTAAAAGATTACACAACCATAGCAATTCTACACAATCCCAAAGCAAACCCACCTTTATTGGGAGCCACTCACCCACCTTCTATTCCAACTTACATTTGTGTCTAGCTCAGTAAAAATTCCTCACTCCACTTAGAAATTCTCCATTAACTCCATATACTATAATGTAGCACTTTCTATAATGTATCCATGTCATTCCTATCATACACTTTTTCCAGATTCATGAAGCCAAATCCAAGTCCCACTTTCTATCAAATTATCTCAAACATAATCTTCAAGGCAAACACCTGGTCCACACACTCTCTGTCTCTTCTGAAACCACACTGCTCCTTCCAGCTAGATGCTCTGTGCATGACACCAACCTCTCAATCACCACTCCCATACATCTTACTCAGCAGACTTATCCTCTAAAATTTAAACACTCATTTTTGTCCACCTTCGCCTTTATACAAGGGTACTACAAATACATTCTGTCAGGTACTCCACCTTTGGCATTACATACATTGAACAGCCTGGCAAACCAGTCAACAACACCATTACCCCCTTTCTAAAGAAGCTCAACTGCAATCTCATGTTTCAGACACTTTCCTGCATTTTATCTATCACTTCATACTTTTGCCTAATAATGTTATGCATCATCAAGGCAAGTCATCTTTCTACACAAATACATCACACATTTAGTAAGTGCTTCTGCATATTCATACTATTTCCACACACACACACACACACAAACATACACACTAGGGAGCAAAAGAGGGCAAACATCATATCCATCTTTAAGAAAAAAGAATGGGAGGATGTGCTGAACTGCAGACTTCTCCCTGATGAGCATGGTCTGTAAAAACTAGAAAAAAAATGATCAGAAAGCAAGTGGAAGACTTCTTGCAAGGAAGAAACTACCTAAATGAGAGACAACCCTGTTTCTAGGAAAGGTCGTGTATGAACCTCTCAGATTTCTGTAAGAGAGTAAGATCCATCATAAACAAAATATATGGCTGGGTGGATTGTCTGTATCAGGACTGCCAGAAAGCATCTGACACTCTATGACACTGGAGGCTAGATCTTTAGGTAGGAATAAGGGAAAGACTGCTTTAATGGCTAGATACCCTTAGTAGATGGAAAGAAAAAAGGACATGCCAGTGGAGCTTTTTCAAAATGAGTTGAGGGAAAGACTACTCTCATGGATAGATACTCTTAGTGGATGGAAACAAAAATGGGAAAAAAAAACGGGCATGCTTTCTCAAAATGGGTTGAGGTAACCACAGGGTTCTATTTTGGGACCACGCCCTATGTAAATGACTTGTCATAAAGACTGAGCTATTACCTGATTATGTTTGCAGATCTTGCCAGAAGGACTGAGCAGATACTTCCAAAATCATGAAAGAAGTAAAAAGGGAGGCACAGAAATCGACTGAAAGGACATAATCAGGCTCTTAAAACAATTTGACCCACATAAGGTCCATTGTTCTCATAAAATTTCCCAATATATGCTGAAGGAGTGTGTGCAGGTACTTGCTAGGCCACTCAAAGTAATTTTCAACTGGTTATCGGAGGAAGGTATGGTTCCAAACGCTGTACCCATATTTAAGAAAGTTGATTAGGAAATCATGTTAAACTACAGGTCAGTCTAACAAACAAGCAGGATTTGCAAAACACTGTTAAAGATAATTAGAAGAAAATGAATGATTACTTGCAAAGGAAACACTACCTAACTGCAAGGCGACAGTTTCAGGATAATCTGTGTTCACAGACTGCAAGAAACCATTGGATACAAACCTCATCAAAGGTTAAGACGCAAGAGCTACAGGCAGGAATAAACAGGTTCAACAGTCTTGCTTGTTATCATTATGCCTGATTCTTCTTTGTGAGCTAACATATTCTCCTAAACAAAGTAAAAAATATGGCTTAACTTACATGGCACTAAGACACACTGAGATAAATCCATCTGGAGGAGTCAACACACTACAAATCCTCAGTGATACACCAAAATCACTGGGGTTCCAGCTAAATCTTATGACAATGCAACAAGACTATTAATACCAATTCTCTTTAAAGTCCTTTTACGAACACATCTTATATGCCTAGAAAATCAATGATATAATATCAATATACTAAACCTCTGAGCAAAAAGCGTATTCCATTATTTTACATAAGTTTCATCCCATAAATTTTAGAACCAAATGATTAGCATATACTTATAAACATTAAGAATTCTTCATTCTGTGTTCCTTCACACATTTTGTTGAACAAAACTTATTATCACTGTACTCAAAAGGTACAATGCCTGTGATGTCCTTGGCACACATGAAGCAACGCAACAGGCAGGGAATTGGTGCTCCCACCTCCTCTTGTTTCCGAAGAAAGCGGCGCTCAGCTGCTATTGCCCTCTGAGGATAAAAGTCATCTTAATCATCTTTTTACAACACTACACAGTAGCTCAGGCATACGTTTTTCAAAATACCATAGCTCCTATAGACCACAGTACATAAATCAAAATGTTCATGGTCATATTATCCAGGATGTTGTGATTCATCCTACCTACATTCAACAAGTGCTGTACTCCACACTGTTTTCCCTGAAGGGATTTGATAGATTTTGGAGAAATGAGATGAAGTCCCTACATATTTTCAGAAAAATTCAACAATTTTATTATCTGCTTCCATATTCACTGCATCACTGATTGCATGTAAGAGAATGCCTAACAACCTACCCACAAGTACCTATGATGTGGATTTGCCGTTAGGTAGGGTTAGTGCACAAAACTCGCCATACGACCTGCTTGTTTAACAATAATGCTTTTCACTGCCGTCATGTACATGCACTAAAAGACATGTCTAACAGCTCTTGATAAGAGTGAAGTACATGGAGAGAGCATTTCTTTCTAAGGAGTTTGTTTTTGAATTGACCTCAAATATTATAAATAGACACAGTGTTGAAGGCACATAACATGAATATATCTAGAAGTATTACACCTTTCACACATTGATATAAGTAAGGGAGACTGACAGGCAAATGTGGGGAGGACATTACAGGATTTGTTTCTCTCTCTCTTTCTTGAATTTAGTCTCACGCTCAACTCTTATATTATTCACTAACATAGCATTGATGATAGACAAATGAACATATGAAGAAATATCACATATTTCACTCATCAAAACAGTGTGAGATCTCTAAGGGCTGGCACATGTGGGAGGGATACTTAAGGTGCTTTTTTTAATTTTTTTTTTTTCTCTTTTACCTATCTTCTGTTACCAAAGTCCTCCATCATCCCATGATTACACAAAGAGAACATTAGGTACAATTGTTAAGTAATTTCTCCCACAAGAGTGAGGTCTATGGGGATAACTCCAGTGCAGGGTTACCTCCTTCTATCCTATTCCACACAAAATCACTCCTTAAGGTGCACATTTTTTTTTGAGTAAGTAATGTAAGGGTAAGAGAAATGTGTGGAAATAAAAAGAGTGTGGCTGAGAGACCAGAAGAGGGTGTGTTATAATGGTTTGGACATATGGAACGAATGAGTGAAAAAAGGTTGACAAAGAGGATATATGTGTCTGAGGTGGAGGGAACAAGGAGAGGCAGAAGACTAAACTGGAGGTGGCAGGATGGAGTGAAAGGGATTTTGAGCGGTCGGGATCTGAACATGCAGGAGGGTGAAAGGTGTGCATGGAATAGAGTGAATTAGAATGATGCGGTATACTGGGGTCAACATGCTGTCAATGGACTGAACCAGGGCATATGAAACATCTGGGGTAAACCATGGAAGGTCTGTGGGGCCTGGATGTGGAAAGGGAGCTGTAGTTTCAGTGCATTACACATGACAGCTAGAGACTGAGTGTGAGCGAATGTGGCCGTTTCGTCTGTCTCCTGTCTCTACCTCGCCGGCGCAGGGGGTGGCGATGCTAATTCCCGTGGTTCAGGGTGGCATCAGGAGTGGATGGGGGCGAGCAAGTGTGAATATGCATGTGTATGTGTATGTATGTATATATGTATATACTGGTATGTATATATATGTACTGTGCATGTATGTGCATGTATGTATATATATTTGTATGTGGGGGGATGGGTCTTTCTTTGTCTGTTTCCTGGCGCTACCTCGCTGACACAGGAAACAGCTGTCATGTGTAATGCACTGAAACCACAGTGCTGTTTTTCTATTAATGAAGGTCATTATGAAATGCATTTCAATATCTTCTATATTTCTGATTCCTCAGAAGTTTTCACCAAAAACATTCTACTATTCTATATGTCATTTTCTGTATCTTTTTGCATTAACTAAACACCACTGCGCATTTGCAACCTCATTGTTCGTTCTTTTTGTTCATATAATTTCACTAATGAATCACTACACTAATAACTTTTCAATGAAGTCACAATACTCTTATTCATCATAACCCTGGTTTTGGCATGGTATTGCTTCCACATTTTACTCTCTGTTCTGGATTTTTCTCAGAGCATTCTTTATGAATCACCAAACAATTAAGGGAAAAAGAAAACAATGAGGATGGGAGGGTGATGCAAAGAATAAAGAAAACTACTGAAAAAAACAAGACATGATACTGACATTCAAAGAAGTAGCATGTATGAAAAAATCAATGGATGGGATGGAAGTACAATCATAACAAAGGCCACACAAGAATGAATAACTAGATGGGTGAAGGAAACTGAGCAATCATGAGTGAATAATCAAATATATGATGGAAGGACAGCAATTGCAGTAAATTTTGCATGTCCTATTCTCCATCATACTTTGAAAAATGTGACTGGGTACAGAAAGAAAAACTCGGCCTAGGAAAATTCTTCCCTGTCCTTTTGCTGTACCTTTTCCCGGTCACTCAGTTCAAGAAATCTCTTCTTTTCCTCCTCCTCTTTCTTTGCCTCTCTTTCCTGCTGTTTCTTTTCCTTCTGCCTTTCCTGTTTTTCCTGCTTCTGCTTCTTCCTCCGTTCATTTAGTTTAGCATTCTTTTGTGCTTCCTGGTCAGGAGACAGAGGGCTTGGTACTTTAGCCTGCAGATGAACAAATAATTTACATATCAGTTGACCAAAATGTTCAAGGAAGATTCTGCATGTGCTAACTTGCTTTAGAAACATGAAATAACTTACAAGATACAAGAAAAAGTTGGCTTTGTGCCAATAAAAAGCATATATTTACACAGAGTCCTTCACTTGCCATTGCCTTTCATGTAGTTCTCTCTCCCAAGCCACTGGGTTACTCTAACAGAAAGAGAACATATGGTTAATTATACCACAATCATCCTCAAATTACCACACAAAAAAATAACCATGATATATCATGTAAGCAGTCTGAAAATATGTTTAAAAACAAAGCTATATTTGTTGGCCAAGTTGTAATCACCTTGCACAGCTAGCATAATGTCACATTACACCACAAACCTCACCCCATTTGGCCAACACATGTACCAGTCTCAACTACATGTCCTTTTCATAAAATATACTGTCTGTGCAAATATTCATTGATAGATAGATAGATGAGCAAAATATCTAAAACCAGTGTCTCTGTTCTAATATCATGCACTATATCAAAGATAACTACCTTTTTATAATTAAACTTCTCTGGATGTTGAGCCATGAAACGACGGAATTGATTTCGAGTATCTTTGTTGCTTGCTACATCATAAGGCACAACTTTGTCTGAGTCCCCAATGCTAGGATCACAACCATGCTCCAATAACCACCTAGAAAGAAAGAAGTAAGAATTACTAAAACTATACTGGTAGAACCACCTGGTGAGAGTAAAAACAAATATTACATCAATTCATATTACAGCCAACACAAAAAGTTCTGGCAATTTTTGTATGTAATGAACAAAACTGAAACCATTCCTAAACTTTACATAAACTATAATCTAGTTTGTAGCCCTTACAGTTTAGAAATGGATATAATCCATAAATTTCCTGCAGCAGTCATAGCTGAGTTCAGAAAAAGATAGAAACTGGCCTTTAAACTTGACATTTTCATTTCATTGCTATGGATGCCAATCTACTGTTACATAGTAGGATGCTACGCACACAGACACTAACTTCCCACCACCAAGTTGAATTCTGTGTTCTAGTGGCTCGCCATAGATGGTAACCTAAACAAATGTTACTGGAACTGCCCAGAACCTTATTAACTCACTAGTGACCTAAATGGTTTATTGTGTGCATTTTCTGAGGACTCACTGAATCTATGGCACCATCCACAACTGTAGTACCCATTGCTGCATCCTTGCCACACCCATATCAACCTTACTTGGGACTGGCCAATCCAGTTTATCTAATGTGATTTTTCTAAACTAAAAATGCTTAACTCTTAATCTATCAGAAAAACAAGATGGTTCTGATGATTTTTCTGTATCAAATCATGTAAATGAAAAAAAAAAAAAGACACAAATAGTTTCAGTAATTTGCATACACAGAATTGGCAAATTTGATACACAATGGTTTTCCTAAACAAGGAACGGTTAAGTCTTCCTTCTTAAGAAAAAAAGATTGTTTTCATTCTGCTATTTCATTGTACACTGGGAGGCCAAAAAAAATCAGATGTGCCCCAACAGAATTAGAAAGAAGACAGCAATAGTATGCAAAAACTCAACTTCAAGACACTAACCTACAGGACATAAGTACTGTATTATGTATGCTGGCAAGGTAGCAATGGACTGGTTACCCCTGTCCTTTTGCTAGCCATTGGGTAGGGCTGCAAATGGCTAATGTGGACCCTGGGAAGGGCTGACATATGGCCCACCAGGACCATCCTAAAGAGGGACCTAAGGATCCCATGTGAAAGGGAAGATGGCACTAAATGACAATCTCTATAAAATCTAACTCTACTACTAATATTTCTCTTATCAGATCATTTACTTTATTCACAATTTCAAATTCTATTTCCTCTTTCTCAGGCCCCCAGGGTACAGGGATTTTACCCAGGTATCCCTGTCCGCTCAATGGGGATGGGGCTCCAGATCTGCAAAGTTCACTCCACATAAAGTTAAATATAATCATCTGACCTATTCTGTGTAAATGAAAAAGGAATTAACAATAACATATAGCAGATAGCAGATGGCTAGGAATCTCCTCTCCTTTACTACTTTCCAAAAAATGGAACAGAGGAAGGAGCCAGGCACTGAATTTTTCCGTTCAAGGCTTATTCATCTGTTCCCGAAACTAGCATGCTAATGTGGTGAAACAGCAAATCCCTATGAAAGAAATGAAAAAAAAGAGGGAACATTTGCAACTGCTGAAGATATGATCACAGGTTTGTACTCCTGGCATCATTGCTTTTGAACTTGGGCAAAGGTCACAGTTAGCAGCATCCAACAAAATTCCCTGTAATAGTGCCTATACACTATATGATTGACAGGAAACTTTCTGTGATGTTCCTACTGTAACCAGAGCAAAGTGCAGCAGCAGAATGAAAATATGCCTGTTATATATGTCTCTGGCCAGTTATAAACTGCCGTACAAATGGGTCCAGTTAGCTTCAACACTACAAACCTCATAGTGACTTTGGGAGCGACAATCTGCAAAAAAGTCATTGATATTAATGCTTAATACCATCTATCCCCTGTACAGCTTTCCAGCCACACTGTAAAAAAGTGGTTCAGGCATGCCATTCCCTAAACTTGACTGTGGTCACTGTTTAATCATGCATATTCCTCAATTCTAAGATCCCTCTCAACACTTTCTCTTTCACTCTCTCTAAAAATATTGTAAGCGCTCATAAGTACTTTCTCGCTCTTGCTCACTTTTACCCTAACATTTTGGCTAAATATTGTCGTAAGTGCTCATAGGCACTTTCTCTCTCTGATCATATGCGAATGCAAAGAAAAAATTAGACACAATTCACAAATGGGTAAAAGTAAACCTAATAGAATCTAATGAAAATAAATTTGAGCATTTGTATATTTTTGAAGATACAGCACTTCCAACAATGTTATATGGATGCAAGGAATGAGCTATACACGAGGATTTGCGGACAAGGGTGAATGTGTTGGAAACGAAATATTTGAAAACACTATATGGTGTGAGGTGGTTTGGTCAACTTAGTAATAAAAAGGTAAGATACAGGTGTGGTACTAAAAAGACTGCAGTTGAGAGAACTAAAGAGGGTGTGCTAAAATGGTAAGGACTAAGGAGAGAATGAGCGAGAAGAGGTTAACAAAGAGGATACACATATGGAGGAAAGAAGAAGAAGGGGTAGACCAAACTGAAGATGTAAAGATGAAGTGAAAAAGATTTAGAGTAATTAGGGCCTGAACTTGCAGGAGTGAGAAAATTAGAATGATGTGGTATGCAGGGGTTGACATGCTGTCAATGGACTGACCCAGGGCATGTAAAGGGTGAACCATGGAAAGATCTGTGGGGTCTGGTTGTGAATATGGAGCTGTGCTTTCTGTGCACTGCACATGACAACTAGAGAATGGATGTAAGACAATAAGCCTTTCTTCATCTGTTCCTGGTGCTACCTCGCTAACATAGGAAACTGCGATCAAGTATGTAAAAACATAGTGAGTTAATAAGTTATGGGTACTATGTAAAGGACCAACAGGGAAAGTGACAGAAAGTGGGACAAATGTAAAAGATTTGGGTGCCATCATGAATAAGAAGCTAGGTTTCAGAGAGCATACTGAGAAGACAGTACTAAGTCAAGTGATGAGTGGTATAATTCTGGGAAATTTTTCTACAAGGAGATAGAAACTTATTGATGAAAATGTTTAATATATATAGCAGAAACAAAATTGAATACTGATGCATTGTAACCAATGCAACAATTACAGATGAAAACATGAGAGAGAAATCGGAAGTACTTCACACGCAAAATCAAGGGGATGGAACATATGGACTACCACAAAAGGCTGAAAGAAATGCAACTATATAGCCTAGAGAGATGAAGAGAAAGATATATGATAATCTGCATGGTAATAAATTGAAGATGTTCAAGAAAATGTGTTAAACCTGAAAGCCTCTCAACAGGAGGCATCTAAGAGGAATGTAGGCATAAACAACAAGCAAGTCCTGTAGTGAGCACTTTGTGCAGACCCTACCATTTTTGCTGAATCTCATTGTAGGTACCTATAGACAGGTTCTCTCTCTCTCTCTCTCTCTCTCTCTCATGCCTTTGCTTTACTATCCTTTTCTTCTACTGTTTACAAGGGGCCTCTTTTTTTGAGTGTTAAGGCCAGACCACCTCACTTGGACCTTGGGTCTGCGTATCTTTGTAACTCACTCACTCACTCTCTCTCTCTCTCCCTATCTCTCTCTCTCTCCCTTTTACTCAACTCCATTAACCAACTATTCAGCTTACATATTCATAATGTATTCTGACAACATCTTTTACTGGAGTGACCATAAACTCATGTGACCTGCTGTCATAATTCTTACCATACAATGTCCTTGTGACCATTTTCTGCTGCCACATGCAGCATTGTTCTGTCTTTTCTTCCCAGGGTGATAGCACTAAGATTCGATGGGATTTCAGTACATGCAATTGAATCTAGAAGTTCATCAGAGAGAGCATAATCTGTTAAAATAAAAAGAAATTAGTGCTGTAATGAATCTTACTTAGCCTGAGGTCAAATAACGATATACATACTGTTGACATACATACACTAGCATTACCCTGTTTGAAAAAAAAATCAAAGTTTACCTGTAAATAAGTGTCAAAAGCTGGCTTTATTCTGATCAAAGGCATATTTTCAAGCTAAACCCCTTACTTACTCTTGCCTTCATGTAGCTCTCCCTCACAAGCTACCAGGTTAACCTAAGCAAGAGAGGAAAGCACTTGACTAATTATACCACAGTCACTTTATGCACACAAACAATGTAAATATAAAGTGTTCTGTATGCACTCTGAAAATTCTGCTTACAAATAATGCTATAACAACTGACAAAGTTGTAACTACCTTGAGCCACTGATCCATGATATCATGCCACCACCATAACAGTAACTACTGAAGTAGAGAATATTTGCAAGTGTCTTTAGTTCTATTGTATGACAGGAACACCTCAGTCCAGAATTTGACTCATAGTGTGTTATTTTCATTAAACAGTTTTAAGGCTGCACTACACTTGGTAGCACGAACAGAATGGACTCCTTTGAAGCAAGTTCTTTGACATGATTACTCTTTTTCAAGCAATAACTACACAACCCTGCTACAGGTGACTCTTCACTCACAGTGTAACCTTAAGTAGGTGTAGTCTGGCAATATATAGTGTGTTATATGTATAAAAGAATAAATCCTCATGATATGCACTATACCCACATGCAGTATATAACTAAATGGAGGTAAAGGAAAGTGAGGAGGTTTGCTTAAAAAATTCTTCAAACTAAGTTCAAATAAATTTTATATTTCAACAGCTTTTCAATAAATCAAAATGGTAAAGAGTAGTAAAACCTGTGAGGCATCAATTTTTCAACCTCACTGTCACTTTTTAATGAGATTCATCCTGCCTTAGTGAACAATAATCAAAAAGAGCCTCTATATCAAAATTAGCAGAATTATGGAATATAAAAAACAGCTACCTTGAGGATGAGAGGTGGAAGGTATTTTGAGAGCTGTTTTCAGGTTTTCCATATTGCCAGTCTTGCATGCCGTGTAGAGAACAGTCCACACTTGAGTCTTGTGGCGATTACCTAAGCAAATAAAAAGAATACTGATAAAAACTATATATACACTGCACTGCACTCTTTCCAAGATTTGGTCATGGTAAAGGGTGAAATCCTCCACAACCTTATAATGACATAAGAAGGCATCCTTTAAAGACAAAAATGACAGAGGGTTGCATCTTCACGTAAAAAAATGGGTGTACTAATTCCAAGACCTTATCACAGAAAAGGGTAAAATCCTTTGAACAGGAGGGTTTTATATTTAAATACAAAGGAAATGACTACTAACCACTGTAATTACCTCCAATCAATCATTCTTTTCCACAAAATAAGCATGGTCAAATTTTGGTCCATGTCATGACTGGGGGAAGGATTGGGGTGAAAACAGATCCAGAATATTAGAAGAGTGGTAACAGGAGTCAGGAACATGGGTGGGGTGGGAGAAAATTTGCTCTAGATCACTAAGAATGGAGAGTGTAAGGGCTTCAATCCCCCTACCATATGTATGGAAGGAATTGAATAATTCCCTATGGTGAATGCTGAAATCCCAAAGAAGAGGATCTCAGCTTGCTGGTGAAAGGATAGTCGAGGAAAGATATATAATTTGGAGAATTAGGGGAGCAGTAGATGAAACAAAAGAAGAGTATGGTAGCTGGGAGACAGACCTTGAGCCAGATAACACCAAAGTTGAAAGTTTGGGGACTCAGGGCATGCAACAGGTTAATGTTGGAGTAAGCACAGACACCACCTTTGAATCTGAATCATGAGCAGAGATTATAATTGGATATAAAAATGGGGCTAATGAGAACATCATCAGACAACTGGGGTCTCCGAGAGAAGTAAGATATTAGGAAAAGTACAACACTGATGATGTTCAACAGAAGAGAGATTATTATAGAGACCTCGAATGTTGGTGTAGTAAACAGAAAAAGAGGCAACTATCAGGGAGGAGAAGGTCGTGGGAGGGGCTAGTAATACTACTGTCTGAGCCTTCTCTCTCACTAGCAGTAGAGTTAGGCAGGATCCTAGAGATTCTCAGCATCCCTAGATGTCAGAGATTTGGGGCCATAGGTTTATTGGACTCTATCATATCTAAAACTGATTGTGCAGACAGGAGACTAAAGAACTTACATCAAGAAAATGATTAATCTGTGAGACTGTACAACATTTCATCTGTCATCAGTGACACTATCTCAATGAAAACACAACTTCAGTCCCACTGTAACCATAAGCAGGCAGGTAGAGTCCAGTTTCCATGCTTAAATTGCCTTATAGGCAATTTATGCAAGGAAAGAGACAGATGGGCTCCATGCAAATATATTGGAAATTAACTTGATAAAGCCAAGTAATCAAATCTGCAAATTTTCTTGAAAATACACCAAAAAGGCACCAGACCAAGATATTTGAGAGCCCACTGAGATTAAAAGTTTAATTAAAGTCTTGCTAAAAGCTCAAAACCTACCTTGTTTATCTTTTTCATCAGCTGTGGTGGGTGTCTTTTTTTTCCTCTTATCTGTTGTCTTCTTATTATCTGTCAGCTTGTTCTCGTTCACTTTTTTCTTCCTATGTCTTTTAAAAGAAACATCCCGTCCCCCTAACTCACAGGTACTTAAAGTACTAAAGCTGCCCACCAGTTCTATGTCACTGTCATCTTCTGATTCAGATTCACTGTGTGATGATGGTAAATTAGTTGGTGAACTTCTTTTCTCTGACTTTGCCTTCCTCTCATGTTTCTTCACAGTAACATCTTTTTTCTTCCTCACATTTGGTTTAACTTCAACTAATGAATCTTTTACCATATTTCTGAACTCTTCCTCAGTCCCTGTTTCAATTAAATAATTGGCCAGATTATCAAATAAAGAAAATAGTGCAAACAATTGTAAATTTCAAAATAATGAGGAAAAAATATTAAAATGACTGAACACCTCTTTTCTGGGAAGTAAAAATCTTTAAATGTTATCGAAAAAGTGTTTAGACAGTATCTGAGAAAATGAAATTCTAATAAATAAATAACTAATTTTGGCATCCTGCAGATGTATAGTCCTAAAAAAAAAAGAACTACTACAAAGACACAACTCAAGACAATCTCTGAATACCATCATGAAACATTTCTACAGCTTCAAATAGATGTAAACAAACTGATGGACTAGCCTCAAAAGTGGCAAATGAATTTTAATGTCAATAAGAGGAAAGTTGTACGTGTCAGTAGTAAAAATGAAAAAGGTAAGCTACAATATAAATTCTGTTGAACTGCAAAAGGTAAATGAGGAAAAAAGACTTAGGAGTAATAAAATCTGGTGATCTAAAATTGCTGAGTAAACTGGGCAAAGAGGCAGTTAAAATGGCAATCAAAATTCTTGGATTTACAGGTAGGGCAATCGAATCTAAGTCTAGGGAAATTATTCTTGCCCTTTACAAGTTACTCATGCATCCCCATCTTGAATATTGCGTTTAGTTTTGGTCATCCTAATTGAGGAAAGACATAGATAGAATGGGGAGAGTAGAGAGACGAGCTACTAAGATGATTCCCAGAATAAGAAACAAATCCTATAAGAGCCAACTAAACAACTTAAATCTATTTTGTATAGAAAGAGAAGATTAAGGGATGATCTGATACAGATGTTCAAACTTATCAATGGCTTCAGTACTCTCAATATAATGAATTACATAAGGAAAGATTTGTTCGATTTCACTCTTAGTAATGGTTACAAACTCATGGGCAAATGTTTCATCATTGGAATGATTTACTAATTAGAGTGGTTGAAACTAATATCATAGATACATTTAAGAATGAACTTAATAAATATTTCACTTCAACTCCAAAAGTGACATTATTTGTGCCTACTTAACTACATAAAAAGTATATGGTGTTTTTATATTTTTCTTTTCTCTCTTTTGTAAGCATGCACGTATTTCTACTCTTACCTAACTGATCTATGATATTTATGTCTATTCCACTATCACAATCAACCTCGAAGGGACCACATGGTCTATTGCTGTTAGAATTCCCTTGTATTCCCTTGTATAATTCTGAATACGAACCACCAAGACTCACATCATCCTTGAATACCTCCATTAATGCACACATCATATATAAACACCATGATAATGATACATATCACCTTTGAACACCATCATCAAGATAAACATCTTCAATGAAGACCTGTGCTGGAATATTTTGCCGGGAATTTGTCTGAAATTTTTACCGCAAAGATCCTAGCCCTGTTTGGAATGAATAAGTTTTGATCCTTTTTCTAGGAAAATCTGTAACTCCTTCTTCTAAGCCTAGGATGAAGCTTTCAAAGGCCCACGATCTTTAATAAGTGGATTCCTTTATTGAGAATAGGACTGCAAAATATGTTCTTACAAAAACTTGCCTTCCTTCTAGCTCAGATATAAGAATGAAATTCATGCAGTGTTTTGTCTTAAAACCTTATAGACATGAATCAGTGGGTACAAGATTACCAAACCCAAAGTTTTATGGTAAAATGAGACATTTCTTCAGTTTCATATAAATTACATGGGAAAACATATGTTTCTTCAACCTTAAGCAACAAGTGACATAAATCATGAACCAAGAAAGTGATACTCCTTTCATAAACATGGCTGTCAGATATTGCAAACTGATATTTAAGAATACTGGCTTCTGGTTTGACTTTCCTTAAGAGTCTCTCATTTCTGAGAATACTGAAAGGAATTCCAGATTCTGACACAAATTCTATCAACTAATACCTATATTTGGATCTAGATGACCTCCTTCCTCTGTGAGGATCTGGATGTGCTGCCTTCATTAGATTAAGAAAAAAGGTCAAATCATCACTAAGTGTAATGTTCTATCTTGAGGTTCTTTCCTTTTTATGGTTTTCCTTAGGTTTTCTGAAGATCCTTCTTCCTGTTTGTGGATATGCTCTAAAAAGTTCATAGGACTGTCTGTCAGTGAAGAATGTAGGTTTTGAAACATGAAACTCTATTTCTTTACCACAAGTAAAGACTTTCAGGCATCCACTTACTTTCCTATCCCATCTTTCCCTTCTTTCCTTTACTTTCCTGTCCCTTCTTCCCTTTTCAAAGACATTTCTTGAGTCCTGATACCAACAAGCATAAACTTCAGCGGTCAGCGAGTGACAGAAATTACCAACCACTTGGCATCAATTTGCCATCACTCTATGATGTTGCAGGACTTGGCAGGTTGCAGTATGGTTGCGTTGGGCCCCTGCATCTACTGGCCTCATTGTTAGTACAGTGGTTAAAGAGGGTAAATCCTCATATACACACCATATTTTGTGGAATAAAACTGTGTTTCAATCCTTCACAAGCAATTACTCTCTCAGATTCTCATAACATTCAGTCTTGAGCAGAAAATTTTTTTCACAACTCAAAATATCCATTTCTCTACTGCCTTCTTTGTATCTAGACATGATTTTCAAAAAATCTCGTGAAATATTTTCTTTATCCTCAATCTACTACGATATGACTACTTTGATCTACCTATCCTAATTTTCTCTACTTCAAAGTAATAAAACTTAAAAGAAAAATTTGAGGAAGCATAATGTTGTGCCTAACCATGTTGCTCATCTCTAACACTTTGGCCTTTGAGCTTAAAGCAAACATGTCCATTTCCTCAGTCCAAGATAAACTACAAGCCCTATTGCAACTAAAGTCTCCAGTTTACCTTACCCAGTTTAATCGACCATATCCAAAAAGCTGGATGAACAGCTGGGATGGTTGCAAGCAGCCACACAAATTTGCACTAAACTGTGACCAACAGCTTCATACCCAATAACATTAACCTCTAATTCACAGAGGCCATCTGAATTCCCAATACAGAAACTTTCAAGCTCAATGCCCAGTTTTACTGCCTCTGTCTAAAGGATTCCATGCCCTTAGGTTTTCAAAAACAGATCAAAAGATTAGTGTCCCTTATCCTTGTACCTAAGCTCAACATCAATAAAAGTTTAAAGATTTAAACTGGATTATCTATGGAAATGAAGTGTGACTGGTTTGGATTTGAATCTGTATAGTGAGGCATACAAAACAACACTCAAACTCTGCTCAAACCTTTGTTTCTATGAGTTCTCCATTTCAAATTCCAGTTAATGTAGTCCTCTTCACATTAAAACATAAAATGGGAAAAAGAACCCTTGGTATATAGTTTCCATACAATTTGTACGAGTTAAATTCCTGTAAAAAATAAGATTGTTTTCACATATAAAAGAGCCAGTTTTTGCAGATATTTTCATGTTAGTGATAATAGGAGAGAGAAAACTTTCCTATGCAAACAGTCAGTCATACATGGGGCTATACATACTAGTGGTCTTAGGTACCAAGTTTGAAATGAAGTATCAAAAATTCAAGTCTTGCTCATGTCTATGAATGATTTATACAAATCATCCCTATCACAATGGGTAAAAGACTGCTGATTATGAAGTATTAAAGAAACATAAATAACTTTAGCTTGCTCCAAATGTAACCAAAAACTATTTCAAAAGTATGCATAAAGACAAGAAGGAACTTACCATGCACCAAAATTTCTGATAGCAGACTAAAGATGCGCTTCACCTCAGAAAACTTGGCCCTCTTGGTAGAGAAGGGAATCCTTCTCAGTCGCTCATCTTGTTTATAGAGAATGGGTTTTTTACCACCAAAAAGTGTCCTCCGGTTATGGTGTTTAGCATGGTAGAATATCAAGTGACATTTTGCAAGATGTGGCTCCCAAGATTCCATCATCTCTTGAATGTGCTGCATGAAAGCATAAACACTGTGACTCAAGTATTCAGATACTGTAATTACTAATGACAATCATCAACATTAGGTCTAAACATGAAACGCCAGCCATATCTATCTGTTGTCATGGAAATAAATGCTTTTCCTCCACAGTAAAACATGTGGACTGAAAGTCTGATTCAAAGTTAAATTGAACAAGAATGAATTATGTTGCCACTGCTGCTTAATGTACTCTCTGAGAGGTGTACTGAATAACACAGTAGGTATAGGTGTACACTTGAATGAGTGCCAGAAATGAGTATATTTAATGAATGTTTCTACTCATGAAGGAGAGAAAATTGAAGAGCTTCAAACAATGCAGCTGGGTACTGAAAGGCATTCCATAAACAAAAAAAAAAGAAAGCAAAATGAAAAATGAGAAGGATGTGTCTGAAAAGTAGTATGAATGACAAGAGCTATTGGATGAACAGATAAATAGATACCTAACTCAAAAAGGTAACATATGACCTAATGGTTCGTAACTAGATTACCCACTGAGGGAACTGAGGCACACCATTCATTTTTATGGATAGAAAAGCTAAGAAAGCTTTAGTATTTGGGTGTTAAATTTATGAATAATGGTATAATGGTGGAATGGATATCTAGATATCAAGGAAAGTTTTGAAATGCAACATTCAAAAAAATCAAAAAGTTAAACACTGATGCAATGTTTAATCCAACCAACTCTAAAAATGCTATAAAAACTTGAATATAATATAAATAAATGGCTAGTAAAGTACAGGCAACTGAGATGAATTACCATAACCCACTAATTCACCTCCTACTGCTGTTTAATATGAAAATGGATAAGAAAAGAGAACTGAAAATCATGGTACAAAAACATCGAGCCTGTAGGAGAAAAATGGCTGGTAGAATGTAAAGTACAGAATGAAGGAATCTACAGGAAATAATATATCAAGAAGGATTTGGTTGATAAAATGAAATATGAACTACAGAGCTGGTTTGAAAAAGTGGTAACAATTAATATGAAAAGACATGAAAAAAAAGCAATCTTTTTATTAAAGGATGTACTAAGGAAAGCTGGGAGTGTGCCTGAAAAGGGTATTTCAATGGAAAAATTGTAGGGATGTGTAGAAACCCTAATGTGTTATAGAGATTCTACAGCTTTAGAAGCTTTGATGTATTGTCGCAGAAGATGTATGGGATATTACTCACTTAATTCTCCTGCTTTTACCAAAACAGGTCTCTGTAGAATCTTGTCTAAGTGCTACAGGATGTTCTATTGTTTTATAAGCATCTCACCTGAAACTGTGATTGTTCATTATAGCGCCGCAAAGATGCTCCAATTGACCTTGGATGAATTGTGTTATTCTGATTGTCTTTTGAACTCTGGCTTCCTCCCTGTTTGGCTCGTACTGTATAGTTGTGGAATGTCTTATGAATTACGACTTCATTTCCTGCCAAATGAACATTATAAATGATCCAAAATTATCAAACAGATATAAAAATAACCTTTACTAAAACTTCCAATCACACAAGGGTGACCAACTGTATAACACCTCTCAGCTCAACCATACATTTCTTCAACTTATGATCACTGCAATAAAGCAAACTAAGCCATCCATTCTAAAAACACAGCCTCTTGATTATCCACTCTGAACTATAAGTTAAGGCATCAAGAGAAGCAAACATCTCCATTAACACTCTCAACCTCATAAACAAATGTCCCATCTATATATAATCAACAAAAATTTCTATGACTATCCTCTGAAATACCCCTAACCTTCAACAATTCACTTACTGTTTCTTTTGGAGTTTAACTCTTCTCCTTGAACCTCCAAAGATACTTGCATATATCTTCTTCACTAACCTATCATCTGTCACACATCATTAATTAATATATTATATAAATCTATCTATCTATATCTCTGATGCCTGTTCCAACTGGTACTCCCTAAAAGGGGTGGCCAAGGCAGCAGAGTCTCCATAACTAAAGAACTCCAAAGCCACTTCTTAGCCTTTAGTGCCCCACCCTAAATGGGCCAGTCAGATCGCAAGTCTAGCGCAGTGTTTGCAGGGGCTCTTACCTAATGTTCCTAATGACTACTTCTAACTAATGCTCCTACCTACTACTTCTACCTAATGTTTCTATCTAATGCTCCTGCCTAAATGTTCCTACCTTCTACTTTTATCCACTGCTCTTACCATTTTACCAAAAGGCAGGATAAGGCATAGTGCTCACTACAGAAAAATCTAGAGTTATGAAGAATAAGCTGGGTGAGTTAAGCATTGTCAAGTGTTACATATGAAAAGGAGAGATTGTATATTCGTGAACAGAATGCCAGTAGCTCACATGTTAGTGATGCAGAAAGAAAAAAGCTACCTAGGTTAGAGAAGTGCAACCTGACAACCACTAAAGTGCTGGCTCTCTAAGCAAATGTCACTAACCCTCCTGATACCCAGGCAGGTAGTACTAGTAATATATCTCCCTGGTCATTGGCTGCCTACCAGTTACTACCTACATATTATCTAAACAGGCTTCAATCAGCACTTTCCTCTAATAATGTCTTCACACTATATTTCTTTTTCATACTGATTGCTGTTTCCCGCATTTGTGAGGTAGCCCTGAGAAAAGATGAAGAAAGGCTACTTTCGCCCACATCCATTCTCTGGCTATCACATGTAATGCCCCAAAACCATAGCTCCTTATCTACAATCAGGCCCAACAGACCTTTCCATGGTTTACCCCAGCTGCTTCCAATGCACTGGTTCAGTTCATTGACAACACATCAACCCCTGTAAACCACATCACTCCAATTCACTCTAACCTGTGCATGCTTTTCACCCTCCTGCATGTTCAGGCCCCAATCACTCAATATCTTTTTCACTCAACCCTTCTATCTCCAGTTTGGTCTCCCCTTCTTCCTTGTTCCCTCCACTTCTGACAGATATATCCTCTTGGTCAATCTCTCCTCACTCATTCTCTTCATATGTCCAAACCATTTCAATACATCCTCTTCAGCTTACTCAACTATACTCATTTTATTACTTACTCAAACCATCTCACTCCAAATATGGTCCTCAAGCATTCATTTCCAATACATCTGCTGCTCTTACTTCTACCAGAACACCCAGGAAAGATAATAATTGGCAAAAACTGTGGGAAAGCATTTCCTGTCCCTGTCACCAAATGACTGGTAGTCTTACAGCCTTAAGCCATATGAATTCCAGTTACTTGGCAACAGGGAGAGTAATCCTCTACTGCAAAGCAGAAAAAAATTGTCAATGTGCCATCAAAGCACAACCAATGAATGTTATCCATATTAACCATCTCTTAACAACATTTGTACCTATACGCACAAAATTTCACACAAAACTGATGAGAAACATAAATCACAGGAAAAGTCCAAAAGTACAACAGAAGTTAATGCAACTGCCAGGCAGTTCAAGAGCATAATTCCCTATCAACAGTCAATGTGGCATGGTGTCACCAATAGTCCAGTAATACTAAATGCCATTGGTAGGAGAGTGGGAATACTTTTCTGTCAATATTGTATGTCACTGCTGATGTGTAAGGTCTGAACATGGAAGTGACAATTCTAGATACCGCAATTCCTTTGAAAAGGAATAAATATCAATCTATCAATCCCAAATGCCAATACCAGTATGGAAAAGTGTAAACACTAATGTATCAATTTCAAACTTCAATTTCTGCCATAAAGCATAGGGGTGTATGCAAAACTTCCTAACCCAACCATTAGGGCACATATTTGCTCACACCTTCAAACTAATCTCTTTCTCACAAAAAGAGTTCTCAACAGATCTTCTTATTTCACTTCCTTTCTAAAAATAACAACTGAACCCACCTCTGAAGACTGCAGCAGCAAAATGCCCACCACCTAAGAGAATAACAGCCCAATTTTGTCTCCGTGGGGCAGCCTGCACACGATGAATCACATCTTGTTCTCCTTCAATTTCATACTGCAATGAAGAGATCCATCAAGACATCGTAAAAAGCAGCAATAAAAAATGCATATAAAAATTGATGGAATGACACTTCCAACAAAAATTAACATTCAATCTGCAATAAAGATACCAAATATATTGCTGCACATACTCATATATACAGTGCAAGTACACAAAGAGCACAGCATGCTGCACATACTCAAATCTTATTACTGAAAAAATACACCTACTACATATGTTATCAACCATCAACTGTGAAAGAAATTGATCTCACTGTTTTTGACAACATACCTTATTGCAGAACAGAACATTCCTGAAGAGTGATATAACATTGCCATCAGCATTAAGGAAGAATAGCCGTGCCTGCTTTCTCAGTACCAAGTTGCCTGCCTCTGAAAAGCAGTTATTCTGTAAAAATCTAAGAGATGAAATGTAGATCAATCCAATAATCTATTCTTTATATCATATTTTCTGCAATATAACTTAATTATCCAAACATACCCTAAACAAACCATCACATTCATTACATATCTATCTTGAGGATCATCCTTCATATACGATAGTCTTAACTCCAGCTTTCTTATCTATTGCAGCACACATAGTGATTAGTTGCATATAGCCTCAGCTCTTAGGTGCCTGACTTGTACTCATCATAATGTAAAATATTCTTAAAAAAAAAAAAAGAAAAAAAAAATCCCATTTACATTCTCCCTAAATTTCTAAAACATATTGGTAATTCTCACCTAAATTTCATCAAGCATCCACTCTTGATGTTTTTGGAAAACTAATCACCTGTACCTTATTGATGAAAAGAGTCATGAAATGAGAACAAAGAAAGAGCTAAGAATGATCTTATGTAAGAGAAAAGAACAATGGGGACAAAAGGTTAATGAGAAGTGAGACACAAGATTACCTCTGTGTTAAACATGGGAGGAAGGGACAAGAGCCAGCCGCGATATAAAACTGCAGGGGTATTAGACAAGTTAATATCTGTTGGTAAAGATGAAGACGACAGGGATGCAAAGCAGCCTCTAATCAAGTATGAAGTATAAAGTAACACAAAACCAACATCTAGGTAGGAATGAAGTAGTTGGCACGTAAGCTAGCCTAGTTATATAATGATATCAAAGTCTGAAATATCCAGAAGTATTTGACTCCTCATAATTTCACATATCAATATGGGATGAAATTCCCCTTATCTCATATTTCATTAACATATATATTCTTACCACTGTCCTGGGTCTCCTTGTCCTCTTCATCATAATCGTCATCATCTTCATCATCACTGAGATCATCTTCCGATCCTGATATACTGGACACATCACCTGTTTAAGAAAATAAAACTACATTACAGTGTTAAAAAGAATCACATACTACCACCAAGTCATACTACTCCCCATTAGCAAGTAAGATATTTCTATCACAGATACCCTGGGCACTTGCACGTATGCCATCTAGTGATGGTCAAGCTGGTAATTAAATAGCCCAAATGCAGCTGACCCATGAAATTATTGTTTACATGGTTCCACAAAAACCAGTGCATTTTTCCTAGTTACCTTAGGATGTTCCACCTCAGATGCCTACAGGGTGGCAAAGAAACTATATCATTCCCTATCATCTTACCACTTTTAAAAATTATTGGATATAAGTACCTCAGGTTGCTTTTTCTACAAGAAAAATTTACCACTGGGAAACATTTGGAACCTTATCCACATTGGAGCAAATGAATCTTCCTAGTCCCTCCTTCTTGCCCATCTCTCAGTGTGAGATCCCAAATGCTGCAACTCTCAGAAAAAGGGATTCTGACTAAAGATTTATATCCAGTTAGTACATTACTGCTGCTTCATAAGGGACTACCTTAAACTGTAACCTAACTAATGAGGTGACTGAAGCAGCCTACTATTATTTGCTTCACGACAAGGAAAATTGTCAAACACTTAATGGAAGATTTATGGGTACTGCCTATGATGGACTTAAGAAACTTTTGCCTACTTATCTGTCTCTCTATGATCATTAATTTCCTTCCTATTAACATGGGTGGTTCAAAAGCATATAAGTAGGCAAGTTTTGTGAGAATTAATATTTCAAAAATGGGATTCCCTATCCTAACCCCACAAGCTGACAAAAGGCAGGGATTTCCATTTCCCTGGGTTGACTTGCTACATTACTGTTCTGTCAACCTGGTCACTGTGTTAGTGGTGCTAGTAATGGCAATAATTTTTTAAACATAATATGGCAAATGATCTATAAACAGAAATAAGCATCAGCCAGTCTAGGACTTGAATATCTTCTTGCTGGTGATGATAATGATGGTCTTTTATCAAAATTCTATACCATATAAAATAGATAATATCATTTGCGAAATATAGTAGTCACTCTGTCAGTTTTATGTATGAACTCTGACCAATATTAAATGTAAATAAAGTTTTGAATGTATCTTTACAACAAATGAAGTAGAAAAAACATATTAAGATGCATAACTCCTGCATTAAATATTACTGTTCTCTTTACAAAGGCATCACAACCAGAAGCAACATACAAACACTTTTAATAGACCTAAGAAGGTGGCACAGTTACATAAACTAAGTTTATCAGAGTTAAGAATTTTCTTTGGAATACCAATGGATGACATTAAGAAACCTTGGATGAGGAAATACTGAACGATACAGCCTTTATCTATTATTCCTACGTTGCATCAGCTCATGTCAGGAAACCATTTTCTTTATGCAAAACTATTCCTCCACTTTCCAGCTAACACAGCATGATGAGAAGTTAGCCAAAAACAGACCAATTCTATATCATCTCCAAACTCTGTTTTAAACAACCTCCAGGCCATTTCACGATCACTGCATCTATGAGAGCCTGGTTTCATGGTGATATGATTTGAGCTTCAAGCAATATATATCCAGCAAGATCGTCACTGTGGTCTTTTTTCTTTTTCCTTTTTTATGCTTGTTTGCAGTTTCCCATGTATATGGACACTAACACATATGTTGAATATTCTTAAGCTCTTAATGTATTGCCAGGCTCTTTAATATCACAGGAACCTGAATATAACTGTATATAACTTTGTGGGCATTACTGAGCTCTGTCTTCTTGAGGTTACACTAAAGTGAAAAGTCACCTTTGGCAACACTGCATCATTGGGAGTAGGCTTACTAAATAACTTCTCACCCCAATGGAGTCAACATTTCCCTGCTACTGGAAGTCACACAGCCTTGGGCTGCAGGAGCTTCTAGAAAGAGATCCTAGTACCACCCTGGTTCTCTTAGAAAGAAGTTCTTGGGTAATAATAAGAAAAAACATATATAAATATCTTCATATCCCTAGGTATTGTTTAGTGATAGCCATGACAAATCATGTACCCTACATACTGCAAACAACTTGGTATAAACTGTGTCATTAACAGCCAAGATGATACTTGGCAAAAATTCAGAACAGAACTGTTATTTAAGGTGAACCAATCATCTCTTGCCATGACCCATTTGTCATGCACCTGCTAATAAAATGCACACCCATGATCATGTATCCTCCATCACTGTAATTAAGAAAGGCACCAGTGGCATTGGAAGCTTCCTCCTTCATTTTATGGTAGAAGAGCCTGGCTGAAATACAAGTTTGCAAGGGAATTTCTAGCCTTCTGACTTAGGCCCCATTGAAATGATCTATAATTCTAGAGCATCAATCAGTTTCCTTGCAATAAGCAATTTATTTTATCATGAACATGAAAAACCTTTGTAACTAAGTTTGACATTTCCTATTACATTAAGTATTAGTTGAATATAAATAAAGTTTTATTCAACACTCAACATTCTGCTGCTCACATCAGCAATTGAAGGTTTGTACAGTAAAAGGAATTCTCTGGGGGCCTAGGTCTCTAGGAGGTAAGGTTTCTGAATGGTGGAGCAACCACTTCCAAGTTCCTTATGTCTGGATGAGAATTCTGACGTAGCTAGTTTAAGGGCCAAGAATGATATCCTGTAAGAATTAACACAGCCAAGTAGTGGACAAAACCTAAACCTTTCTGTGTTTTCAATAAAATATTACTATTAGCTAAATCTATAGACTATCAAATTTATATTAAGTGAAAGTATACAATTTGGAGGTCAGTGGGTAACAGGGTGTCAGTATACAAGAACATGTTTTTGCATAACCATGTTTTTCTATTGTAAAATATTTATCTACAAGAGACAGAGATACAAAAGGCACTCAAATTTGCCTACTAACTTAGGTAATTCATAAACTGTTCTTCAGTGACTGGAGATTTGCCAGCCATGGAGCGCTGAATATTACAGCGGTGCCAGTCCAAACGATAATGATCCACTTGGTCCTGACGGTCAGTGAATGTGGCCTGGCAGTATGAACATCGCATTTCTGTTAATGTGGTTGGCAGACTTGGCCGGAACAGGGGAAGGCCAATGGAACAATGCTCTGAAAGACAAGTGCTAATACAATATTTTCAGAATGTTAACAAATCTGAAAGTAAAGAGAAAGAATTGGATGAAAAAGCATTTTTTGATGGGTTGTCCAAGAAGATAAATATGCAAAGACACAGAAATACTGTTACAATATCTAGAAAAGTTTTTGTTAACACAATTCCAGTGAAGAACAAGTACAGGCATATCAGCTGATAAAAATAAAACTTTAACCATCTGAATCCCAGTTATTGGCCCTAAAAGTCTTGGTAATAGTGCAACAGCCACAAATAACCTCCTTTCCCTCTCTCCTGAAACCCTCATCTAAGTACCCCCAAACCTAACATTGCCTCACTGATGAATCTTTTTTTTATGTTAAAGGCTCCAGTAGCAGAGTAAAGTCTACATCAAGGCCAGGCCTTAATTGAAATATAAAGAAAATTATCGAACAGAAAAAGAAAAGACAAGGAAAAGTATCTACAAATTTTTAAGAAAGTGAAAAACCTGTCTTTTGAAATGTGCCAAATCATAATTGTTGGGAAAGACATGAGAAGGCAAAGAGTTCCAAAGCTTCAACATGTAGGGAAAGAAGCAGGTACGAAAACAGCCCATACTTAAGTTGCTGATGGCCACACAATAATCATGTGACACAGCAGCTTGCCAAGTATTGTGTGGTCTAGCTAGTGGTGTGGGCACAAAAGCAGCCAGATTATCATTAACTTAAGCACATGCATTAAATCTGTCAAACTTTTCAAAACATCTACAAATGTATCTCTTTTCTTGAAGACTGTGCTGCTACAACAGCCATCCCATCTGCAGATATCTATACTGAGGCATTAATCTTCTGTGGTTGTTACTAACTCTTCTTCACCTTTTCCTCCAAAATTAATAGATAAGAATAATGAAAAAATTATTTACAGTTGTAACACAAAATAATCTACAGTCATAAAACTGCTCAGAGAAAAAAAATTCATACCTTTGCTTGGGGATGATGAAGGCTGGGTGCTGAGCTGTTCATACTCAGCACTTCCTGGGGCAAGTCGTATCCCAGCCAAGATGGGTTCCACCTGGGGATTTGATAATGCACATAACTAATGTATTTCAAGCACAATGACATACTTCCCTTTCCCATAAAACACCATGTACTTACTATCACCACATTATCACATGACCCATAACCACCATAATTACATAACTGAAGCATATGCCATATATACTCTTCACAGCTAAATTCAGAGAGCAAGACATATAAATATTTGAGGAAGTAGTGTGGCACAAATGAAACCCAGTATATCTGTACACTTTAGAAAAGAGGTTATAAACAGTCAATGAAATGTAATATGATGCACTGAAGTCCTATATACTTCACACAACAAACAAAACATAAAGGTATGGTGTGGTACAATGGGATCCTGTATTCTTAAATTATTTAGGTAACAAGGCATATACAACAGTAGTACAGTGAAGCTACATGCACTTCCATCGAAGCTTTCAGTTACCTTCCACTCATACTTCTTCCTGCATTTCTTCTGATTCATCCTCTAGCCAGCCAACACTTTTATCTCTCCATTCTTACTTACGCCATACCTCCACTTCTCCCTGAACTTCATCCCCACAAGAACGGCAAAATGGTCAGTCTCAAAAATCCTCTCACAACTCCTGCATCTAGCATGGCCTTTCTCAATCTTTCATCCATTGCCACATAGTCATAGTCTTAGAAACATGGAATAAATGAAACTGTTTCTTTGTCCTAAGGCTGGAGTAATATGAAATAAATATACTTTTAGTAATACTTTACAAAATTAAATGATATATATGGTGCTGAATTTACAGAAGATCTAGAACCTTACACAGGAACCAAGAGGGTTACATTGATGCAGTTCAAGAATGTCAAAGGAAAAATGAAATGCAGCAGTTTCTCAGTTGTACGACTGCACAGAATAGAGGGACACTTGATCACAGCCTTCAAGTACCTAAGCCAAACTAAGTGTTTTCAGTAACCAGTTCTTTGAGAGATTCAAACAAAAGACAACCAAGAATCATAGCATGAAATTAAACAAAGAACTAGATGGGGATCCAAAGAATTATCTTTATAGTATCACAGCTGTGGATAAATGGAATGTGCGAAGTGACAAAACTGAATGCCAACAGTATTCAGAGGTTTAAAGAGATCTATTACACATATCATTATACAGTGAGTAAATATAACCCTTACCCATTTCTTTTCCACCATGGTTAAATCTATAACCTATAACTTCATGTAACTTAGTACTTTATTTCAGGCATCATCTTTGTCACAGAATAAATGGGAAAATGTGCACATGGTTCCATGCACTTATATTTTCTAAAGATGCCTTGAAAAATACTAACAAAATGAAAAAACATCTATTAGTTCTTTATGTTTCTAAAAGCAATATGATCAAATTTTCAAAGCATATGCTACTCTTGGTCAAACAAATCTTACAAATACCTTACTGAATATATCTATCCATGTACTTTAATGTAATTCTAATACTTACTTACAGACATTTTGTTTCATTAACAGTTCTTATAATGTGGTGTTCTGGCTATAGATTTGGTACAAAGCTGACCACCAAGTCCCTTACACACTCAGATTATTGTAGGCTGATACCTGCTAGATATTCATTTGAAGTCCTTCTTTCACTGTGTCTGATCTTCAATACTTTGCAGTGACTTGGGCTAAACTTCATAAACCATGTATCAGATGCATGTTAGGGTAAATATGCACATGCCTTCCATGCACATAATTTTTCCAAAGATGCCTTAAAACACTGAAGAAATGAAAACATACCTAACTACCAGTCAAACAAACAAAAAATCTATACCTGATAAAAATGTAAGCACATATGCATTATATATAGAATGATGAGCATGTCCCCAAAGAAATATACAGGCAATGACTGATTAAAATGTCTCATCCCTCACAGAGCGAAAGGTAACAAATATGAGTAATAAAAAGGTCAACATACCACATCTTTATCCCACAAGGAAACTCGTTGAATCTGTTTTATCACCATTGTGTTTATGTTGATGCCTTTTGCTTACACCACCAACCTTGATGCCCCCTGAAGAAAGAGTAAAATTAGAAAAAATACCTTGTTCTATACAAATGAATAGCATTAATATTTCCTAAAAACATCTGTATAAATGAAGAAAAATGAAAGGAAAGTATCTATAGTCTGATTCCTCTAAGACTGCATAAACTTCCTCAACTGTAAAAAATTTCATGCTCCTTATACTCACAATAATCAATGAATTGTCAATGAATGACAACAGTGCCAGATTTAGAGGGGCACTAGGCAGCCCTATATTGCCAACTCATGCACATTCATCATAAATATCATATATCACTACATGACTTAATGTATATATAATGAACTTAATGTATATATAATTAAAGCTCTAGAATTAACATGACAATAAGCAGTCCTTTATTGCTGACTCATGAGCACTCATCAAAAACAACCTATGTTATCATTCTACATTTTTTATTCATTCATCATACATAGTACATAACACCCACATATACAACATACCTTGACATTTCAACATCCATATATTACCTAAATAATAGTGAAAGCAGAGTGAAAACAGAGAAATGAAGCATAGATCATAATGTGGTGGCAGCAATCAGTTGATGAGACATGGGTTATGAGTTACATACGAGTCAGCCAACACATGGTGGTGGTGGCATCTTACAGGACTCTAGGTGTCATTTCCTGGATGGGGAGGGTTGTTGAACTGTACAGTAGGTACAAACTGATTTTTGAAAGCAATGGACTTCAGTCACATTTCACAATGAGAAAGAAAATTATATATGATGACTCTAGTCATGCTGCATGGCCAATTGGTTAAATCTATGTACATCTCAGTACTGGATCAAAACACTCACAATAAAATCCTGCCAATGGAGATCTACCATAATTCATTAGTTTGTAACATGTCTGTACTTTACCTTCCTTACTCGTATATGTATGATAAAAGTGTGCTTTAAGGGTGAACCTTTTCATGCTAACTTAATAAAAATCATATGAAATTATTATTGGCAATGTCATTTAGCAGAATACATTCAGACAAGTTATAAACAGGGAATAATTTTCTCATTCAAATTAGGTTGGGTTAGAGCAAATGCAAAACAAAATGCACCACAAAACAACCTAACTAAATTTAAAAGAGAAATTATTCCAAATATGAATCACCTGAAGATTGCCCCCAATGCCCAATATTTCTTAGGCAATATTCATACCACAACCTACCTATTTAACTTAGCCTAAAAGAAAGTGGGGTGAATCTTTACATGATCCCCATGTACAATCAGGCCTTTAAAAATGTATTCTAATATGTGGAAAATACTCATTCCTGAATGTGATGTTCCTTAATGAACAAAGGATTACAATATGTATCTCACATCTCGTTCAATTGTTAGAGAAAAAAATTTATCACTGGAAAGTTTAAGTTGATCTTATGTGCATTAAATCCTATGAGCTCTACAACCATACAGTACTTACACATTATTACCATAATCTGTGAAAAGCTACATCCTGAATTTGTGGAAAAATACTGAACTATTTCACCTTTGGTTATCCTACATCATTTTGTCTCATATTCAAACTATCAGTTTATGTACTTAATATACTGCATTACTTTTTTGTTCCCCATACCTAATCCCTCAAATCCATCAATATCAAAGGTTAAAGATATCAAAAGTTAGAAGACTGAAAAATATCTTTATATTACAAAAATTCGTGCAATTTTTCTTTAATTTTTCAAATAAATGAGTCAAATATAAATAGCCAAAGATTTCAGGAAACACTAAAATGGACCAAAATGTCAGAAGGGACAAGAAATTACTGCAGCTGACTGCATACCTTTCTTATGTTCTGATAATGCATGATGTAATGAATATCTGATATATCTTTTACCTGTATAACCACTTCTTATAAATAACATTCAATAAATTTTAGTCTTGAAACAGAGTTTTCAGTGATAACTTTCAATCATTATGACAAAAAATGAAGGAAACAACATAAGTTTTGTGAATGCATAAGTCAGATTGCAATGCAATGACAACTAGTAGGATTATCTGTATCATTTTCTGACTCACTAAAATATAAATGATACCAGTGTTTTTATCATTATCTGATTCACTTTATATAACATAATCCCTGGGGATAGGGGAAAAAAATCCTTCACATGAAACTCCTACATGTTGTACAAGGTGATTAAAAGAGGTGGGAGGAGGGGCTGGAAATCCTCTCCTCCTGTTTTCACTCTTCCAAAAGAAGGAACAGAGAAGGTGGCCAAGTGAGGATTATTTCCTGCTCTGTCTTTTGTTCTTGACGCTACCTCGCTAACGCGGGAAATGGCGAATATGTATGAAAAAATCTAAACAGACAAACTAATCCACTTTGTTTAACCTCAAGGGGATCTTTGCCACAGGACCCTCTAATTAGATTTCGTTTAATTCAACATAACCTGAACGACAGACAAGATATAAAGGCAAACAATAAATCTATGTTGTCTACTGATTCATTCTGATAATACCAAAGTTTATTCCGGTTTATAACTTTACCTACAGGTTCACTGAAAACTGTATTTGTCTGTTCCCTCATAAGAGACTCACCATTCATGACATAAGCGTGAAAACGTGACATCTTACTGACATTTGTGTAACAATTGTCAGTTTTATATAATGTCTAAACTCTTTACCGAAACTAAAAACTGGACATTTTTTTCTTTTTCGTAAACCATCTCTACTGTCCTTTAACAGTTTCATGTTGAATACCTGAGATATAGGGATGTAGACTTGCGTCCTATGTCAGCCCGAAAATGTCTGAAGAACAAATGATTCAGACAGTTGTAAATATTATGGCCTTCCAGCTGTTGTTGTGGACGATGGTGTAAGTGAGTACGTCACGTCATGACGTCACGGCAGACATTCCCTTCCGGCCAGACTATTAAAATGGAAATAGTTTCCTTATTCCAAAGTTCCTTCTTCCTGGGATAAATGAATTGAGATCAAACAGTAATCATACAGAAGATACAATGTCATCCATCGTATCTTTATATGTTATATAACATGAAGTGAAATGGTGGCGCAATTCATGGGTTACATTCGCAACAATGGTGTAAGCTATGGCTTCACGTTAACAAGACTCGCCCGGAGGAAAATTAAAACCAATGTATTTCTGTTTATATTATGAGATATTTCTTATCTTTATATGGATAATCTGAAGACTCCCCGCCTAGCGTTTTCTCTGTACTGATTTGCGTTGGTTTAGGTTACGTTTGTACCCGAACTTAATTTAGCCAAGAAAACGAAGGGCGTTTTTCTCTGCTAGATTGGATTTACTTGAGTGATTGAGTTTACTTGGTAGAATTTACATGTCAGTTTCATTAAGGATAGCACATACACTACAATTATATATGCTTCAAATGTGGTCTTCATAATGGGTTCAAGATATAAAACTAACAAGATAAAAATACAATGATACGTACAACTGAACAAGATGAATTAGAAATTAGAAACGTACACATTAAGGTCATTAGCACCAAACTTATTCATTGTTTTTCTTAATGATCTTTAAAGTTCCCCAACTTGCATATTGCTTCCCCTGTTATCAAGTTAGCGCTTGCAACAGACACCCTTATTTGCTCACACACCATTCACAGTCGAGCCCTAGAGACCGTCCCGTGGCTTATCTTAACCGCATCACGTGCCCAGGTTCAGGTCATTGACAGCACGTCACCCCCTTATACAAAAGGGCCAAAGTTTGCTTTATTCCTAATATGCCCTGCACGCTTCTGAATGTGACAAAACACCGAAATGTGCCGAATACATCTGAAATGTACGACAGTAGAGGATTGTATGCCATCCAAATTGCCAAAGTTTTGTTCATGTGAACTAGTGGAATAACGGTTGATGTAAGAGGAAAATATTCGTAACTATTCAAAGAAAAGAAATACCATTTCTCCTCAGTATTTTCATCAAATCCATCTCTCAAAACACCGACATACATGGCACTCAAACCACGTGCTATTTCTTTCTTATTTCAGTGAAAGAACATAGAGGAACGATAAAGATAAGTGATGTAGGCCTTAATTTATCCAAGGAAAATAGAAAAAGATGTGAAGGAAGTGTATTTATAGATAATGTTAAGCGCCAAATAATATATTTGATCGTTACATGGCCCCTGGATGGTGGTGCCATCTGGTCGTATATAAAAAAAGCTTTGGTTCGTGGGTTTTCATGCCCAGCTCATCGAAAAATAATAGAATAACATAATGTATACTATCCAAAATTGCCTCCTTGGTCGTATGCTTGGCCGTTTTTTCGGCCCACACCGATACTTTGGAATATAGCCTAGTTGACGAGACAAAGATTGGTATTTTGTTAAGTGATCCATAGCTTAAGGTGGGCAGCTCTCGTGTTTCATGAGCGTGAGCTGCCGAAGTGTATCAAGGAGTGTGAGCTTCCGTTATGTGTCATTGTGAGTCGCCTTTACAGGGATGGGGAAATTGTGTACGGGGTTAGGTTTGGACATGGTGCCGAGTTAAGGGGATGGGGTAAAAGGAGTATTACCCTTCTTTCTTCTTTCAGACCGAGTGAACAGAGAGGGAATTAAACATATAGGGTCGAGCGCATAGGTTCGAATCCTGGTTTTGGCTCAGTCGGACCACAGTCAACCCAGCTGTTCATCCACCTTTAGATTGCAAGAGTTCGCATAGCTGGAGCGGTAGGAGAGTTGAGTATAGGCAGGGCCTTTATTTGGGAAATTGCCACATTCAGTATTTTTCTTTGCTTGCCAGAGTGTGAGGGGCGACAGTGGTAGAAACCCGGGAGGCAGTGGTGGCAATCTTGGGACGCAGCACCATGAGGTAGTAATGACAGTCCTGGGACGCAACGCCAAGAGGCAGTGGTGACAGTCCTGGGACGCAGCACCAGGAGGCAGTGGTGACAGTCCTGAGACGCAGCACCAAGAAACAGCGGTGACAGTCCTGGGACGCAGCGCCAGGAGGCAGTGGTGACAATCCAGAGACGCAGCACCAAGAGACAGTGGTGAAAGTCCTGGGACGCAGCACAAGGAGGCAGTGGAGACAGTCTTTGGACACAGTGCCAGAAGATAGTGGTGACAGTCCTGGGACACAGCATCAGGAGGCAGTGGTGACAGTCCTGTGACCCAGCATCAGTAAGCAATGGTGGCTTGTGGCTGAAGATGGAGATTACTTCAGTCTCGGCGTTGATTGGAGGGTTGGAAATGGGGGATGGAAGATGTTGGGAGGGTTTTGGAGGGAGTGGTGATGGGGGTTGTCTGAGGAGAAGAATAGTAGGAAATGGGAAGTATAGAAAAAGTATAAAAGACTCCGGGATCAACCAGAG
>JAYMFT010377735.1:0-20876 GCA_038088735.1 Panulirus argus | reverse complement strand
GCAGGTGGGGAGTAGTGGTGTCCCGGTCGTGGGTCGCGTAGTGGTGCGGCGAGATGTGCTGCTCGCCGCACTCCAAATTAAAATTAAGGTTCTCTTATACCTTATCATAAAGTTAGAAACAAGTTTTGTCGCTTTTGTTATTAGAATAACATGTAACGTTATATTTTTGATATCCCTTTTTTTTTAGACAACTTTTTTTTAATAAAATTCAAGTTCTAATTTTATTTTTCAGACTTGAGAACCCTGTTTGAAACAATGTTTGACGTACGTGATATTTTTGGTAACGGGTTCTTTGGATTGTTATTATGATTTTCTTGATAGGCATTTTAGAATCATATGAAGCTGGTTGGATGATTTGTTGTGTAAGTGGTGTATCGACAGATTGACGTTTGAATGGAAAAAGAGCATTATCAAGATTAAGCCAATGTTACTGACATGAATTTTATGCACTGCATTAGTCCTTTTTTTTTTTTTTCAGTTCAGTCCTTCCCCGTAAGTTCCTTCGATTTTGAATTGGATGAGGAATCTACTTAATGAAGTGAGTTATGCTGTAGTAACTATGATGATGTGGTGTAATAATGATAATGATATGTTAACGATCTAACAACAGTTAGATAGTATCAATAGATGAAGAGTAATGATAACGGCAATGATTATTATCAGTAATGATAACAAATTTAATCATGTTTTCTCAGTTGTCACAAGTTTGATTTCTTTGGCTATGTTGCACATGGGGAAGTTCACAGCCTTATTTAAGTACTGTTCCCGAAAGAACATTTGTTTCACAGACTGGAGAAAATAGGCTAACTCGCGAAATGTCAATAAAATGCTTACCACAGCAAGACAAAATTGTTTTAAGAAAGTTAACGGTCACTCATTCTTGTGTTGCTTACGTCTCTTGGCATATTTGTCACTCAGTCTTTCCTTAAGGTAACATGTCGCTGTGGGTTCACTCTTTATAATGTTCTTCGCCTGCGGAATCACGAGTCTTTCCATCATTCATTTCTGTCTCTTAAGATGTTCACACTGGTTTATGCCGGACTCCACCCATAAAGTTTTTACACTCACGAGTGAGAGGTCATCATCGGCGAGGCTATATTATCTTCAGTGGACGGAAAGGAGTACATTCTCGTTGAGAAATTCCTTGCTTTTGGTTATATTTCCCTTCTCTTGCGTTAGTCGAGCCTCGCCGTTACAGGAGTTCCTTGTGATTTTAATTTTGCGCCGGCCATGATATCAGGTTTGATAAGTTCACCTCGAATGTGGTTTCGTTTGGTTTATTTTTTCACAAATATCGACCACTTTTATATGTATTGTAGAAACTGTGTCCACATTGGTGGGAGCTGTGCTTGGATTGTTTATACCATTGGTTGTAGCCAACTTGACGCAAGTCAGCCGACACTTCATTATTTGATATTGTTATTTATATATTATACTTGATCGCTGTTTCCCGCGTTAGCGAGGTAGCACCAGGAAACAGACGAGGAAAGACCCATCCACTCAAGTATTTTGATAAAGAGGTTGAAAGACTGGAACAAACCTTTGCTTATTTACGTTGGGGCTCATTTAGGTAGTTTCGCAAGATGGTTGGCTTGTCCTTGACTTTATCTAGTTTTTGAATGTTATCCCTAATACTATTCCTAATTTTTAAGTGTTATTCGCACTGTTTTCACAAGAGACAATTGTTCAAAGACGCTCGATCTGAAAAGCTGTTTTAGGTTGCAACAGTTTGCAGTCTGTCCCGGCGATTTATACGCACTCTGAATTGTCACGGTTATATTTTTTGTCGCATGGAAAAAATAAATAAGATCGTCGTGTTCCCTTCGGATTATTCAATGGCGCATTCAGCCTAGTTATGCTTGAAATATATTGATGGAAGTGGAAATTATATTTGTTTGGAAATCATGTGGCTGGTGCATGTTTAAGTACCATGACACAGTTCCATGTTTGTCATTCATTTTCATTTGCCAGGAGGGAAACAGTTCATAACGTTTTACACAACACACACATCCATCTAAACGAGCCCATTACGCTGCTGTGTTCCACACGGGCCGCCCTGTGCCAATAATGGCACCCCGAGCGCACCCGACCTGTCAGTAGTGGCGCACGTAAGAACGGGATGTCAACGGCAAGAACCCGTGCCAAGCTTGATATTGGTGAATCTAAACACACACATACACACACTGGGTGTTGATTTCCTGTGACTTATTGTAATTGTTGGAGCTGTAGGTTTTGCCTCAAATAAGCCACTGTTATGTTACATTTCCGTTTGGCCTGATCATGTCTGTTGCATACATGTGACTGGATCACAGCTGCAAAATGAGATTTGATCTCGGAGAGCGATTCTTTTCTCTTTTCAACTTTTTTTTTCATATGTAACAAGTTTTCTAACGAGCGTGTCTTCCAGACATTACATTTAAGGTAATTAGTAATGGCCATATTACTTCATTAGCCTTTTATGGATTCAAAATTTTCATTTGGACATAATCAGAGTCAAATCGACAGTGTTTTGATAATGTATCCACTATCTTATCTCGACGATAAAAACCTTTCATTATTAGTTTTTTTTTATTCATTTGACCTCTGGACACTCTTCCTTATACCAGGCTCCTGCAGCTTCAAGCTGAACTGCAATTAGCTGCAGGGAAACGACAGACTCCCTCGGATTGATTATTGAATTATCATAATCCGCCCGTTGATCATCGGAAAGTGATAAAAGTTTCATTACACATGAGTGTCAGGTTGTTGGACTTCCAGTTGTTTATAAGTAAATAACTGTATTAACGTTTACAGGTAACTTGCTCAATCCGGGTTTCTTGCTCACTGGCATATTGGAAAATATAGATTTTCGATTGTTGATTTTTTCTTTTTACGTTATTTTTTTAATAGAGTTCAATTTTGAAAAATTTTTTTTTGGAATCGCGTTCAAAATTTTTAACAAGAGAGCGGGAGTCACCCCTGAGGGACCAGTAGAATACGGGTGACTCATCGGTAGGATCAGTGCTGATTCATATTGTAGGCTACTGAAGGTGTGGTGAGTGTGCCTAAATAAGTTTCCAGTATGTGTTAATGTGCTGTTCTGCTATTTTTAAATTGAAACAGAAAAAGAAGATCCGTTACTTTGGCTTGATAATCTGTTTGTAGAAAAGCTTTAATATATCTGTTACCGTGGTAGTGATTACGTTGCATTGTTTTCAAATGGACGAAAGACTTCCGAATGAAGATTACCGAATTTCGGTGTTCTTCGGAAATCAAGATCACAGGATCTTACCATGGTAAAGTGGTGTTCGCTAATGATGACTAGTCTTCATTATACCCCAGGAAGAAGGAGCATCTCAGTGTTGTCTGGAAGAATGTTGGAAGATGGGGATCCCGTCAGAACCCATGTCGGTGACGCTTGTTGCTCAGGATACTAGTCTTAGGATTGAGACGATGTATAACTTGCTTTATTTGTCTGGCACTTTGTTCTGATTGATGTTATATGAAAAGAATAATATTTGGTTTTGTTTTCCGTCGGTTTTTGAAGTTGATGGTAAACTCTGTTTCTTCATTGACATCATTTCTGCCGCTTACTGAATAGAATGAATCCTCTATGTACGCATCACTTTGACCAAGAACTCTGTATTTGTTATGAAAAATAAAATTCAGGCCGCGGTTTTTGTAGGGGGTGATTATATAATATGTCTGATGACAGGTCAACTTGCATCATGTTAAAAAGTCTCCAGGATTTCTAGCAAATGCAAGACATCAGCCATCAAGAAGGCTCTTGATCTCTTATGATTTGTTTCTAGATTTATATGTCTGTTTAGTTTCTTTTCTTTCTGTTTTGTGAAATTAATCAAGGCGCAGAGTGCATTCACTGCAGTATTGCAAATGAAACTACACATTGTACAGGAATTTTAATCTATATTACAATTTTTGTCTGAGGATCGTTGCATACATTTCATTGATGACAAATGAGATACATTTGAGGAATGAGAATATAAATACAATATGGACATGTCCAATATGAATCGGGGAGACATAAAATCACAAATTTGGAGTGATATAGACAAACCCTACGACTTATTGCTACGGAACTGACGATTTTTTTTTTAGTAGAACATTTGAGCCTTTGCCGAGCATTTATCGTGAATGGCCAAATACGACCCAAGCTTTATTAGAGATATCATTTGACATATCATTGTACAAATCAGTCTTCTGGATCCAGAAATTTGTCCCTTTGTGTCAGGAGTTACTGCTGACGCGTGAATCTGGTATATGAACAGTCTTGGGAGGGGAATTGGTGGCTCAGCCGTACTCCCGTAGCTCTTTTGGTGTGAAACGCTGGTTAGAGCCCTTATCTTGAGTCATTTGTTTCTTCTTGAAATGGCGGCAGAGTCATGTTCGGACAGAGGTGTATCGCCTGCGCTCGTAACCAATGTGTTGTGAACATACACAAAAACTCTATAAGACTGTTGTGCCTTCTTGCTTTATCTTCAAGACTTTTTTTTTTAAGTCAAAATGTTGAATATTTCCTGGTAACTTCACTGGAAATATCAGACGTAACAAAGATCACAATATAAGGTTGGCTGACGACACTAGGAGTGTTTGGAATGCTGGGAACTAACCTTACACGATTTTCACTACTTATCCACATGTAAATGGAACTCCATCTGTGAGTATTGTAGTCTTGCAGAGTATTATTCCACAAGTTAACGACTGTGGACGTCAACTTGTGATGACGCGGGTAAACACGTGCTTAAGTCCTTTTTATACCATTAGACGGTAAAGCTCCTCACATCATCACGCCGGGAAGTTGCTTCCTCACTAAGAGTGTGGGGCGACCCAATGACGTCCTGTAGAAACCTTGATGTTGGGATTGGATGCTTGGTGTGTGTGTGTGTATGTCGTCGGAGGAAAATACTTTTCCACCTTTTGGGAAAGTTCTTTGTAGCGATGATACTGAAATTTGAGAGCGTTCTCAGTGTCAGACTTTGTAATGAGGGCCTTGTTATAGCAGTACTACCCTCAAGGACTTGTTTTCATGTGTTGTCGGCAGGTAGGATCGTTTTAAGAGTGGTGTAGTCACGTTTACACAGCAGGACGCTTAATTCCTAGGATATATATATATATATATATATATATATATATATATATATATATATATATATATATATTGTTTTAGCTTTTGGTTATATTGCTAAGGGATGCACGACTTGTGTTGCGTTAGGTGAGAATCTTCCCCCTTTTCAGAGTTTAAAAAGTCACCATTTCTATCTGCAGAATACATTGGCTCCATGATGTACAGCCAGTAGTATAAGTAATGATAAAAAAAATGCTGGGGTTGTTGAGCATCGTAGCAGTTCATGTGGTGGTAGTTATGATTTACTACTGTTAGTGTCGTGTACGATGGAGCATGTCTTTGTACTATACAGTACTGAACTTAGTTGTAATATGTAAGGTGTCGTCGATGCATCACGTTTTGCAGCTTGTCAAAAGCCATCGCTGGCCGGTGGAGTGTGATAGGCTCGCTTGTTGTGGTTGAACTGCTCTACTGGGGCTGGATGTTGGTCATATGCTTCATGACTGCAGTTGATGGAACATACTTTGGCTGTTTGGAATTGGATTCATATCATAGTTCTTGACACGAACTGAACTTGATGCACATTTTGCCGTTATAACTTCACCTGAGCTGGCTGGCACAAATTGGAGAACTTTCACAGCTAATATTGCTTGAAGACACTCTTCATTGACCGTTACGGATATTATCGACTTTTTTTTTTCTTCTGTATAGACCATCGGCAGACTACGGGTCACTCATTCCTCGTGATTAATGACTCATACGACGAGCCACATCTTGCTTCCTTCGGTGTACTGTTGGACGCACACTGTTCACGCCATGATGACTACACACAGAACACAGCTCTCGAAGGACAGGACGCCGTACATGACATGCACAGCGAAATATATATATATGTATTTAATGAATTCACCTTAAAACCTAAAACAGGACCTATATACATCAGGTTAGGCGTTACCATAAGATTCTCTGCAGGTTATTAATAGGTAGCTGTTCGTGAGGAGACAGCCAGCAGACGAGACAGGAACAGACAGACAGACAGACACACAGACAAGGGCAGTGGAAGGGGGGGGGACTAACCTCTATACATCACCGTCTGGCAGCGGCGGACCGTTAGCAACGATCTTACAAAATAATATGGGGCGACTCGATCAGAGTAAACAATCATCATCAGTAAAGACATCTGTACAAAATGCGATCTTCCACAAGATCCTACACCAGACCTACACACAAGTCTCTTCGTTCTAAAAGGTTGTTTATCCTCTTCTTTTTGGAAACTACTATGCTACAGACCTAAGACTAAAGGATTATTTACAGTGAAGGGGATGAGGGAGGGGGGATTTAAGCTCCTGTGGATGCCCATAGTGACTCCGTACTCTCGTCGCTACAACCAACCATCAAAAGTCTTGTGCTTTTTTTCCTTCTTCCCAGCATCAGGGTATAAGCTCATATTCACATGTTTTTAGTCGATAGGAGAATTTTCACACCAGCTCGAACGCTCCACGAAGCAACAAACAATGGCACCGTTATAGTAAATACTGGAAAATATCGATAAATCTAATAATTTATGGCTTAAAACTGTACATGTAGTCTTTAAAGTCAATCAGATAGTCCCATAAATACAAGAACTTAGGCTAATTTCAGGTAAGTGTGACATTGTAAAACGCACTTCCACCCGTTGCCCCCTTCGCGCGCGCGCGATGTCCGACCGTTCCTCCATTTGGTGCGACACTCTGGCGTCAAGTCATCTGTCGGGAGGGACGCCAGGAACGGAGCAGCATCGACGCTGCTGGCGGCGGCGGCGGCGGCGAACGACGTGCGCTAGTTGCACGTGTGGACCGTGACGTCACGTATGCAGGTTCTGCACTTGACGAAGCAGCACCAGTGGAACTTGCAGGAACACCGCTCCTTGACGCGCTCCTGAAAGCTGGTGTAGCCGCGGTTGCAGCACAGCAGGTCGCATCCGTCCAGCCCTCGTGACGTCTGCAACGAAGATGAAGGAAAATGTTAGAGGTGTTGAAGCGGTGAAAAGAGATGAGCTTTATATTTTCAAAGACGGTACACGGCTAAGCTTTACTGTGGGTACAAGCGTAGGACGCTCTCAGGGCGAGTCCATCGTACATCAGGTACGAGAGACTAGTGTTTCTATAGGTGTGAGCAGCAGCAACCCGCCTCAGCGTGCCTCAGGCTATCTTTAGGGAAGGATGGTCTTAATTTATTCTTCCAGGCTGCCACTTAATTTTGGAAGTTTTGCTTCTTGGCGCTGTATTTCTTCCACCTGTGCTTCAAGATAGTTGGCTGTTACCTTTCTAATGGGGAGGAAGACCAAATTCTCGCCTGGAAGCTAAAGAAAATGTTGGTACACGTGATGTGAAAGATGTAGGCTCACTGGGCGCCCAGATGCACGATCAGGCGGCTGCTTCCTGCAACACCTCATCAGTGCCTTGCCTCATTCAGGAGATCAAGACCCGATGGACCCAAACATGGACCTAGAATACTTCAGGAATTACCTTGAGTGTCTCCTCACCTTGTTGCAGCGTCTGCCGTGCGTCCCGAGCGAGCCACTGTTGATGTCATATTCGCAGTACTCGGGCGAGGAGGACACGTACACCAGGTCCACCTCGGTCGGCTTCTTGAAGTATTGCTTGTTGGGCTCGAGCTCCGACCGTCCGGACACCTCCTTCATGCGGACCTCCGTCGCCCCGTCGAACTTCTCCTTGAGAATCTCGCCGATCTGAGGGTGACGAGGGTGGATGTGTGTGTTATCCTAGAGAACGGGTAGGCAGGTCGTGCGTGGGAGAGGGTAACGCTAGGTGTATGATGAAAAAATGTGGAGCATTGGAGCAGGCAAAGTGTGGAGGTCATTTGACAAAGGATGTTTACCGGTGTATGTACTTCAAAACAGACAACAGAGATTAAAATAATGATATAAATTGAATTTCTGTCGCAGAATCCTCCTCCTCATATATAGAAAAAAAGTACTTAAAAAGAGCAGATTGTGTCAAATATATAGTGTGGTGAAATACATTAGATTTATATAAAATCCCTCCCATGGTAAAATTTTAAACTCAATCGTTGTCTAGACTGAGGGATAGTTGGAATTTGAAATGAATGAAACACAACTGTAACATACATAAATTTACACAATACCTCTCGAAATGTTGGCATGGCTTTCCAACAGGTCTTGAGTTCGCAGGAGCCAGACACCCCGTGGCATTTACACTCCACTCGCATGTTCACCTCGATCAACTGTACAGAAAACGAAATTGATCATGAAAAAACGAAAGTGTAAATATGATAGTTTTGTGTAATGCACAGATTAGGTATTTCCCTTCTTTTTTAAGTAACAGGAGGAGTATGTAAGGACAATGAACAGTAATTGGGGTTGCAATAGACGCAAAAGGTTTTGGTAGAATGCATTCTGCATCTAAGAATTTTGTTTGTGAGAAAGTCTAGATTGGTTCAATGCAGTTTTCATCTGAGAGATGTAGTCACCAAATTAAGGAAAATACCACTTTATATAGTAATCATTGTAACTGTTAGGAAGTAGTAGTTCATAATTTTTTTTTTTTATCTCAAGCTGAGAGAAGATGAAATTTCTGTAATAACAAAAAACTAACCTTACTTCACTATGAATGTCACTATTATGTTCCTCGTGTAATGTTCAGTACCACGTACCAGTACTTTGCGTATGTTTTGGACAGCAAAACAAATTGCTTCAGTATGACGCCATGTTGACAATCCGATTATAATGGCTTTGCCTTTGACCTGACGCTGGCTTAAACCTTGAAAACTAAAAACACTATCCCCTGAATGTCATCCAGACCCGACGCTTCTCGAAATTCGTTTTACGGGGTCCCCTTATATATACGCCTTACTTACGTGGGTCCCTCTACCTTCAGTTCTTGTTCAGACATTCGCAAAGGGCGAGTACATCACTCTGTGCTCTTACTCCTTTGTGTTTTATGATATTTGAGCCCAGAAACCCATAAATAGTGTTGGTGTGGTGGATGAATAACCTCTGAATAATAAATGGCCAACAGAACATGCAGGGAAACACTGTCAGCAGGAAGGTCTAAGTGGTCGAGAATGGATGCTTCTAATATTGAATCCTTATAATGAATGGTTTGGGTGTTATACCAAGTCAACTTTTTTATATCATTTTTTTTATAATAATCACTTCCATTTGTTTTCTTTATTCTAATACCTTGATAAGGTAAAGTAAAGCTTAAAGTTGTTTTGCTCAAGTGCCATACTGTTAAGGCTATTAATGAATTGAGAGTTGTGACTCAGTCACCCCAATAAATAACCCTCATGAGTCCAGTGATCCCCATGCTAAACCATTAGATCTCTCTTCTGAGACCAACTGTAATGTACAGCACAGTACAGGCCCTTTTTGTATCTGACTGCGACGCCTTGGTAAGTTAAGTTGATATTCGGAAGACTCTGAGCGCATAGGACCTCATCCTTATCTGGTATATCGAGAGAGCAATTTATCCACGAAGTAAATGAATAGGTTCAATGCGTAGGGAAGGGGATGAGTGAGGATGGAGGTGCAAAATTGGTGATTATTAAACATGGTAATCGCAAATGAAAAAGCTCAGAGGAAAAGTAAAGAAATAGGAGAGTTGTGATGGAAAAAGGAGAGAGAGAGAGAGAGAGAGAGAGAGAGAGAAGGGGGAGGGAGCATGAGACCGTTACAAAAGAAACAACTGGACGGCGTGCGCTCGGGGTGAGGGGGCATAGTGGGTTGAGAGGCCCAGCCCCAGGTTTTGTGGGCCTCTTGTTTTTCATGGCTGGAGGACTGACCCGAGGAAATTTCGCCCGAGCTCTCACAGCCTCCAGAAGTTTTTTCCTGTCTTCCCGAGAGTGAACGCTACCCAGCAGCTGTCTTTCTCTTCAGTCGACTGTAATATGTGGCAACTGATTTTTCTTTCTCTCCTGCGTAGGCTGAACGAAACTACTGCAGTAGTTGTTAGTCTTGTGAGGGATAAGATTTACTGTCCTGAAGCTCTAAGAATTGGAAATATCTCCTGTGGAAAACTATCTTTTTTAAACTCAATCTTACAATTAAATGAACTGTCAGTTGAAAAGATATACTGTGGATATGTTTTGAAATAGCTTTAACAGTTAAAGAATTGACAATGATTATTTTGGAACTGAAGAACTTATATGTGTATCTGATATATTTGTAGGTTGTTATTTTGTAGGTGTTTTGGTCTGTCCGTTATTTTCGGAGTCAAAACCTCTAAGAACATTTTCTTGTGAGGTCGGGTGGACTGCGGACCTACTGGCACGGCGGGGGTGGGTGGGTCAGTGCTAGCAAGAAATAACGGCTGCCACGGCCGTGTTATAGGGAACCAATACTTTGCTGGAGGCTGCTGAAATCGGTGGCCACTTTGACGTGTGGTATAATCTTATTACCTTGCGATTATGAGGCCTTTCTCCACGGAGCTATAGTATAGTACTCCTTGAGAAAAGCGACCGAGTCTTTACTACTTTTGAGTGCCAATTCTTCATTTCAGTGCGACGAGTAAGAAACTTGTTTCCAGAGTAACGAAGACAAATTCATTTTAAGTGCAACGATTGAGAAACTTTTTTCGAGTTTAACGATTAAGAAACGATGTTTTTTAGTGCGACGATTAAGAAACGTTTTGAGCATAACTATTGACAATTTACTCCATGAGTGGTGATTGATCCTGTGTGATTAACAGAAGCTGTGTAGTATCGGTTGTTTTTGTCAGTTTAAACACGGCTTTATGCTTGCACCCGAACATTTGTTGTCGTATATCCTAGTATAGCCCTTTGCTTACGTTCTTGTACTTCACTTTTTGAGCATAAGGTTACGCCCTTTAAGCACAACGGTTTGACCCTTGAACACGATGCTGCGACCTTTGGATGGGATAGCATGACCTTTGTCAGGTCAGACATCACGTCATCATACACAAAGGTCGGACCGAAGTGATTAAGGGCTTAAGGAACTGTGGATTCAGTCATCTTTTCTCTCCTTAAGTTATCGTTAGTCGGATATGTTTGTTGTGTTGTACCCCACTGGGAATCAATGGTCTTGATCCGTTAACATAAGTTTCAGACATAGATTTATCGCATAAATGCTCTCAGTTTAGATAGCAGAATTTGCTCTAGCTTACATTCAGGCTGAGATTAGAGCAAGCTATTTCTGTATGACAAGCGGTAGTGTGTGGAAAGCTTTGGAGGTTAGGCAGCGACAGTTACACATATACTGATTTGCCTTTACTTTATTTACCTCAAAAAATACCATAGTTATTTTTCCCTTGTGTCAAAAGATAAAACCTAATATGAAACTTGAAATAAGGATAAGAATGATAGAGAGGTAAGGGGATGTGGGAAACCTGTTTCTGATAAAGAGGACTGGCGGTATGTGTTTTGGAAATACATGAAAAGGTAAGTAATTTTAAAGTTTAGTGGCCTAAAGCGGGTCAGGTTTTAAGGTTAGACTAGGAGAGTTTAACAACAACAAGGACTGCTGTAGGTAGACTCGACACCCGTTACTTAGGGGTGAAGAGCTAGGGTATCCCAAGATCTAAAAGCAGTGCAGCCAAAGACGGTGATCTGGTAAGGTCTCTCGGTTTCTGTCGTAAGGTTACCAAGAGAGAGATTACATATCACGGTGATGACATTGTATGCGTAAGGTGTAAAGCGACAGAAAGAACTTGAATCAACAGAGAAGAAAGGAGAGTTGCAAGTAATTTTGATGAGTGTGAGGGGGTTCCAAACCCCCGCATCACCCCACAAAGGAACCTAGCCAAACCTCCTCCTGGATTAACTTATATTTATGCAGCGTTACACACCTCGAATAAAATCTTGTACTCGTAAGAAGTTTGTCTCAAAATTGTCGACTAAAACCAAAAGCGTTGTCATTATGAAGATTGTAAAAACGCCTAAGTGACTTAGGTTTTCATCCATTAAATCACTTTAATGTGAATTCTGTATTTGGTATATGCCAATTATAAGGAACCACGTGTAGGGTGAGCATAATAATGATTATAGCAATAATACAATGGATTATCCTTAATAATTATACTAACAGTAATGCAAAAGTTTGTCTCCAATGATAATGATAATAATAATAGCAAAGTAATGGTGGTATTGACGATAACAAGTCAATCTTTGTAGAACAAGAGACAAACTAAGTGAGAAAATAATAATAGGATTAGTTTACAATAAGTCTCCCTGCACAAACACCAAAGGTAGACGAAAGACTTAGTTACCAGTTTGCTGAATTTTGTAAAAGAAAAAAAAAAAATCGGTCGCATTGGGATATTTTAACATGCAAGCATTAAAGGCAGGAGACTCCACCCTCTTCAGTAGCCCTGAGTGTGGGTTGACTCTTGCCTAAACTTGCTTAATAGTGCCCTAATGCAGTTTGTTGAGAAACCTGCTCTTGAATTGATGACACTTCCAACGACAAACGAAGATCTCGACGATGATATCGTGGCTGGAAAATAGTTTTTGTTACGAATTGTCACAGGCAAATTGCTTTTGACGTAGCTTTCAAAATACTGATCGTAATGTTGGTTTACATGACAAGCAATAAAAAAAAAATTACCAGATTATAAACTCATGTTTGAAAAAAAAAAAAAAGAAATTCTTTTCCCTTGACATTAAACTGGGATTCTAAGTGAAGAGGGTATGGACGTATCTTGAAAAAGTTTCTAAGACAATGAAAGCAGTAGAGGAAACGTGGAAACCTTTATAGCTAGCTCGTACCAAACAACCATATTCTAGATCTAGGTGAAAATGGTGGAACCACGAAGTAAAAAAAACTTGCCTTTTGTCCTAGACAATAGCACACAGGATGTTTATAGAGAAAAATAATAAATTATACAACTTTGCATAAAAAAAAACACGTTAAAGAAAGCATATACTGCTGAAAACAGCAAAACAAACCATTAAGGATTTTTTAGAAGTAAGCACGACAGTCATTACTCAGTCAATTGGTCCATTACTATTAGAAGACAGCTACCTGGTTCAAGGCAGTAAAACCATGGTAAAGATCTTACAATTATTTTTCTTTTCACCTGTACTTATCACAAAAGACGCATCTCTTCTTGTAGGTTCATATACACTGACTGCGTAAGAAAACATTTTGCAGCATATTGATGTACGAGATGAAGATATAAACATCTTCATTAAATGGAATGAAAGTGAATCACACGAAAGGTTATGAAAAGTCTACATCCGTTTGTACCTGGGAACATTTAAAGAAAAAGCCCAAAATAAGGTAATAAAGATCTTGACTGCTCTTTTTCAGTACGTCAGTTTTGCAGGGAACTTCCAAGCATTGGAAGCATTGGAAGATTGCCGGTGTAACACAATTAATACCTCTATTAGCTTGGCGTTCGTGGTGGGCAAATTTCTGGAAAACATTATTCGAGACAAGATTGTTGGTAAAACATTTTTTTTTTTTCTTATCGATTCACAACATAGTTTTCGGTGAGATCGTTCTCGTGTGATAAATCTGCTTGATTTCTTGTTTTAAACGATCAACCTGCATGAAAGTATAGCAGCTGATATCTTTTATTTAGATTTTCACGAAGCATTCGTTCGTTAAGGTCGTGCATCAAGAATGACAAGCAGCAGCCGATGCATTATATGGATATGTTCTGCTTCGATTGGTAGAAATTTAGTAAACAAAGAAATAGTAGTAATTAACGGTTATCTCAGAATGGTTGGCTGTGGCAAGTTGTGTACCACAGGGATCATTACTGAGACCAATTCTGTTTTTATCATTTGTAACAAAGACACTAACAGCGGACAATTAATGTAAAATATCAGAATTCGCTGATAAATAGTTGAGACAAATTTAATGTGTACACTCGCAAGCTGACAAAGTCAAACTGAGGGACTAGGTTCATAGGTGACATGAATTTCTATATCAGTAATATCAAAGTCTTAAAACTTCGGTAGTAGAAGATGAGAAGAAAATCTACAGTTGAGCTATGAAACGTCAATAAGAAGGAAAAAAATGAGATGTAATAATCTCCATGAAAGCTGTAGGTTTTATCAAAAGGCGAACAAAATTCTAGGCATTTTAGACAGAACGTTCGACTTCAAGCCTTAATGATAAGCTTCACACTTCTAAAGAACAGTGGCGCGTCCCCGCTTTGAGTTTGACCTTGATCATCTTACAGTGAAACGGCATAAAATGTACAAGCTTGATCTTCGCGGTATCTAATAAGACTATATCAGTCCGGTTCTTTATTTATTCGTAGTATTGAATACAATTAGTGAGCAAACGTTGTACTTCAAACGAGGATTGGTAGCATTAGGAATTCCAAATTTTGCTGTTAGAGTGGTTGAACGCAACGTCACAGATACGTTCAGAAAAAAGACAACGAATATTTAGCTTTAGATGTTCGATTGACTGTACGTATTTCCGCCCTCCGTGGATATGAAATTCAAAAAGGTATTTTTCCTTTGATTCTGGTTTCTTCTATTACAGACAGCCTTGTCGGCAGCCATTGGCCTGTGACTGCATTGCATAATCCCTTTTTACAGTTCATTAGTACAAGTATTTTATAGAAACATTTCTGTTACACGTCTCACATCTGTAATTGTTAAGCGCGAACATTTGTAAAACTTTGGTTTTATTAAGATATTAAGCATTCATTTAGAGAGTATCGTATCATGATAATGTACGTGGAATGAAAACATTTTCCGCATCGCATGTCTGTCTCTGATGGCTCTTGAGATCTCTCCAAGGAACTTATGGTAGTAGTGTGCGTAAAATGGGACCAGCTGTCACACACACACACACACACACACACCTTATTGTCTCTCTAGCCTTAACGAGGTGGCGTCAGGAACAAACGAACAACTGCCTCATGTACAAACGTCCACTCGTGTCTTGTGTAACGTACTAAAGCTATCACTTACCACGACAACCAAGCCCCACGGTCTACGCTGTGGTTTACCTTGACTGTTTCATGTGCCCTGGTTCAGCCCATTGACAGCATGTCGCCACCCGTATACCTTACCGGTCCAGTGCATTCTTTCCAGGGCACGCCACTTGTTCCCTTGAATGTTCAGACCCGGATACCCGAAAGTCTCCACTCCATCCTTCCATCTCCTCCTCGGTCTTGCCCTTCCCCTTGCTACCTCCACTTCGTACACATTAATCCTCTTCGCCCGTCTTTCTTCACTCATCCTCTCCATATATTTCAGCCTTTTAAGCACACCTTAGTTAGCCCTCACAGTCAGATTGTTCTAAGTACACGCCTCTTTCTACGCTGTTTTTCCTTCGTCCTCAGACATTTTTCTTGCCAAGTCCATTCTCCTCTTTTTTAGTGCTCCCACAGTTCAAGACTTACATCCATTCAACATTGTCGGGGCCCCCGCTGTAAGAGCTACCCCTGGGGCGTGCCTGGGCAGGGGCCCTGCTGCTGTAATTTCTGACATGCCATCTTTTCCCTAACAAACACACGCTCTTTAATATACTCAGGACCTTAGCCTCCTCTTCCACCCACTGACTCACTTCAGTCCCCACGGTACGATCTTCTGTCACGTCCACTCTCAGGTAGCTAAAGGTCTCCTCATCCAAGTCCTCCTCCTTCAAATGTACACTTAGATTATCGTGCATCATCCCTCTGCTGAACCCTATTACCTTCCTTAGTTCACATTTACCCTCAACATCATTCTTTTACAAATCCTCCCATACCCTGTCACCAGCGTCTGGAGTCCTTTGGAGTCCTCCAACAGAGCTGCGTCATCTGCAAATAGTAGCGGATTCGCTTCCTATGCCCCCGCATACCGCAGACTTGCCCCTTGCTCTAAAAGCCCTTGCATTTACCCTTCACCCCCAGGACCATCCCGTCCTTAGTTAAACAGTTTAAACAACCACCGTGACATCACACATCCTTGACTCGGACCCACCACGAATTCACTGCAGCGAGGAGCTAACCTTTTCGGGCAGATGGGCGCCCTGTTTACACACAGGTGTTGCCGAACCAAGATCAATACCAAATCCCAAAGGTACGTCTTCCTAAAGGGTTTAGATGTTAGTAATAAATGTAAACACTCATTTTCTGAGAAACTCAGAAATAAGAAAATATACAAATTGATGATATGAAAATTATTCCCCTTGAGCACGAGGCTACGTAGCGTATGGGGTACATAGCCTATGCTGTGATGGCTTGCTCTTTTGAACGTATACGTCAGTATCGGGCTGAAAAAGTCACGCGAATCATACCCAAGGATCTTGCCGTCGTGCTCGTGGGTTTGATTAAAGGTGCGTGGCTGAGATGACGACTCGTGAAAGAAAAAGAAAGAAATTAGCTGACCTAAATACACTCACAGACGGACATAGAGACAAGCAGCGAGACAGAGTCAGCCTCTCCCCTCCAAGACCCCGGGCGTTCGTGATCCTGCATATGTAGAAAGGTCATTGTGTTTTTTATTCCTTAATGCAGCCAATTAGAGTTGACAGGAGGAAAAACAACACAAAGACAAAGAAAATGCAGCTGGGAAGGCTGAACTGGACAGTGAACAAGTGTGGTGGAGTGGTTGTTCTGTTTCTAGTGTCAAGGGTATGTTGCAGTGTTCGTGGGGGGGGGGGGAAGAACCTTCCTAAGCTATGCTGCTTTATCTTAACTGTACGAGTACATCATTATCCGCAGAGTGAGCGGAGTTGCAGTTATACGACACTTCTTAAAAAAAGTGATAAAAGTCAGAGCTGAAGTTTAAAGGACTCCTATCCTAGATTAATATAGAGATGAACTGCTCGGAAGGAAATTCTTGTCAGTATAGTATTGTGTTTAGCTTGTAATAAAGAAATATTTCAAGTTAGAAAAAAAGATGAATAGGATGCAAGTTTGACTGGGCGTTGTACTTCAAGGATTCGTCAAAATAACATGAGTTTTACAGTTTCTTCCTGTATGCAGTATGTAGATTGCTTGAACCTCAGCGTTTATACACACTACAGACTCGTGCATACTTAACCATAAGGGCTAGCCAGTTCGTGAGGGCTGAGTCTCGCTGGTATCTTGTGAATGTAATAGTCAGTAAGTGTGCAGGAACGTCGAGTTAGTGAGTGGGAACACTGGGAGGGAGGGTTGGCACGTACGGAGAGCGGTTATTGCGGCCTGTTTGATCCTTGGGTGGTGATGCGTTTGCTGCTGCGGATTCATGTTTCTCTGTGAATGATTATGATATTGGTGAAACTGACTTGATCGAGGTAACACGTGGTGAAAATTGGGTGACAGGTTCTTTAGTTTCCCGGATTGTAAATCTGTTTTTCCCTGTGCAAATCCCCGTCATTCAAGATGAATATTCTTTTTTTCTGATTACGTCGCTATTTCTAGGAGGTTGGTAACGTGAACACGGTAACAGTAAGAGGTGGTGAGATGGTGACCATGATGCTCAGGTTTGGCAGTACAGTGTTTACTCTGATGATTCGCTGTGTGTGTTGTTGGCTGGGTACTTGCCAGCAGTAATGATTTGAATCCTTAGAGCACGACCCTTGGGTGTGGTGGTTGGCGTCTGACCTGACAACTTGAAGGATCAGCAGGTCAGGTCAAAGGCCAGGCTTATCATATTAAAGGATCGTATCGGCGATGTCAGTCGAATAATGTTTTTTCCTCCCTCCCTCACAGTCATGTCTTAGATTTCAGTTGCTACACTTTTCGTTAAATTTCCTTTCTTGACTCACTTTTCCTCCCCCTTCCTTACCGTCTTCTGTTATTTACGTTACCACGTATTCCACTCTCTCTCCCTTCCTGTTTCCCAGAGGTTATTAATGCACCCGGCTCCCGCGCTTTTCATTAGCACTGCTCACATTCCACGTTTCCCCCTCCCTCAAATTTTCTTGATTAATTCACCCTTGCAGCTCCACTCCTTATCTGTCCTCCCTCATCAACTTGTGCCCGAGACCCCGCACTCCATCGGCCCCTCCTCCTTCACTCACACAGTTCCAGTAATTCCCTCTGCTTCCCTACTCTTCGTTGTCTTCCCCCACTTGCTAACCCCACTCCTGCTTACCTCTCCTCGATTTTTTTGGCTAGTCTACCTCTCCCTGCCCCCCCACTGCCCACTCCTGCCACTCTTCCAGCCCTCTCTCCACGCTCACTCATTTGGAAAAAGTAAGAACTCGACAGTAATTAGCTGCTCACATTCAGTCCCGGGCCTCTCCAGTGGACGGGCGATGCCACTCCACGGCCCCCATGGCCTCCTCAGCCTCTCGCCCCAGGGGTTAAAAAACATGGTGAAGCATCGATGTTCTCTTCGTCGAGAACTGGGCTCCCGGAGGAGGCTAATTCTCAACTGTGTTATTCTCGACGGACGGCTTCTCACCCCCCTCACCCTTGTCCCACCGCCACCGTCCCTTTGCCCGAGCACCCCCAACCCAGCCCCCCAAGCAATGGCCCTCCTACAGGACCAGCGGCCTCTTGACCACGTCACTCGCTCGGTTATGGTCTTCAATTGTCGAGGTGGCATCCTGAGGCGATGGCTGCCCCTGGGCGCTTCGAGGGAACGAGGGGCCGGGGCGATGGAGAATGAGGAAAATTAGCTGAAAAATAAGGAGAAACTGAAACGGAAGTAGATGAGGAGCTCAGGACGAAGTAGAAAGAATAATTAACGAAGGGGAAGATGGAATCCAGAGATAAAAATGAGTTGTAAACCAAGTAGAGGTAAGAACTACAGGGAGAGGGACCGACTCATGGAGAGGAGTTGGCCAACGTTGATAAGGTGAGGACGTCATCCCCCGCACCGTAATGGACTTAGTCCCTTCTCGCTCCGGGACGAGCACTTGGAGGTCCTGATCACTCAACAGCCCTTACGTGTCCGCCAGCAAACAGCCCAAGAGCGCCAAGCGTCCGGGAGGAGCTTAAAATGTTTTCCTCTTAATTTCTTATGTCCAGACAGAGTATATCCTTGCAGAAATTATTCACTAAAGTAAAATTCTTTCAGGATTGTTTTATTTAAGAATTTTCGGATTATATACGGAATTTTGTGCATATCTGTTGATCTTATATTATGAAGAATATGAGAACTGTGTATGTATCGTGTTGACCTGCCTGATTACACATTTGAACAAAAATTTTGTACATAATACTAAAACTCTTTCCATAAGGACACAACCCTGCCGGTCCAGCAGTGTGCCCCAAGAAAACCATCATGTTTTATGTAAATATGATGTGCTTCCGTTGAGTGTTACAATTCTGGCTTCATGATCACTCAGCAGTATCAGATAGCCATTAAATCCTATGACATATAAGCACACTGACAGTTGTTGACGTTACAGTTCCATTACCATTAAGGATTATAACAAGTTTGGCGGGTCTACCTCCGTCCAGCTCGTGGGCAGGGTGAACGTGTCTAGTGAGCTGCGTCCAAGAACTTGAAATTTGTGACGCCTAACTCTGGTAAAAAATGTTGGTATTTGATGAGACGTGTGGAGGCCACATGTCTTTTATCGATCCTCCGGCCGTGTTCAAAGACAGAGGTGAATCACACATCCAGATATATGTCCAGAATCCTGACCTTTACTGTGCGATCGTTAAGTCCAGCTTTAATGTCTCGTGTTTCGAGCAGACTTGGTAAGACTCGTCGATCATTAGTTCACTGTTGGAGATGGACCTGTATTTACGAACCTAATCTCCACTGAACTTCATTATGTAAATACATCTCTGCTAAGTCACACATATTGTAGTCATAGACTACAATGGTCTCTTATTGTGTTTAGCTGATCATGTAAGGATTTCATAGGATTTCCGTTAAGATTACTGACTTTATGGAACCCTCAGTTCACGGTTTCAAAGGAGAATCCAAATCCCACCAAATCGCACTAATGGTAATGTTTCTTTCGCTGAACGTTACTGTTCGAGAGCAGGCGTTGGTTCATTAGTGTTGGATGTGCTTCAGACTCTTACCAGTTTCTTTTTTTTTTTTTTTTCCCCGAGTCATCCTTCAAGATAAACCTGAATCACATTCTTCGTCCGCTCGAAGCTAAGCTAAAAGCCCCAGCAATTTTCTTTCAACCCCGCCGGCGGAGTTTTTGCCAAATCATGACGATTATTGATCAGTCGTGTGGTCAGATTACTCATTTTATTGATCTTCGCCTCAGGCTGGAAGGTTGGAGTTCAATACTGAACGTCTGCACATGTGACCTTAGTCACCATTGTTGAGTTTCGATTAATCTCTTGAGCATAACGGTGCTCCTCCTTCAGCACGATAGTACGAACGTTGAGCACGACGATGCGACCCTGGAACACGACGGTACGACCCTTGAGCACGACGGTGCGGCTCTTGAACACGACAGTACAGCCTTTGAGCACGACGGTGCGACCCTTGAGCACGACGGTGCGACCCTTGAACATGACTCTACGACCCCAGAACACGACGATACTACACTTGAGCACAACCGCATGACCCTTCAGCAGAACGTTACGACCTTGGGTACGACAGCCTGGCATTTGACCCGATGCTTAAAGGATCATACCGTCGTGCTCAAGGGTGGTACACTGGTGCTCAAGAGGCAGATTTTGGTTACCTCGGTACATAACTCATGGTAATGAAGAGCGTCTTAGTCCTCCATCATACAGGCCGACTCGCAACAACTTAGCTACATATGATTGGTCAGAGGTAAGAAATTTATAGATCATCTATTAATTACCTTTACTGGCTCTCTAGTACACACCTGTGACTAGTATTATGGGATGCATCTAAATATAGGGAGTAAAGCTTCTGTCTCTGCCAAGCGCATAACAGAGGTTATTCTTGCGGGAATGGAAGCATTTATCCCTTTTTCCTCCAAGACTACTTCTTCATCCAATCC
>JAYMFT010377725.1:0-20876 GCA_038088735.1 Panulirus argus | reverse complement strand
ATATATATATATATATATATATTTATATATATATATATATATATATATATATATATATATATATATATATAAGTTTGTAAATATGTATATCTATCTTTGTAGTGCCTGAACTACATTCTTTTTGTCGTCCTTGAGGATTTGTTCAGCACTGTTGTTGAGGCTCATGGCAACAATACGTACATGACGTTTCAGTGTTGCAAGTCCCAAGAGGGGCAGGAGAGAGCGGCGGCGGCGGCAGCAATGACAGTCAGGGATCCTCAACATGACGCTCTCCCGGGCATGAGAGACCATGACTTGCACACCCGTAATGGTAGGGCAATATAATTACTTCTTGTTACAAGCCAATGGTTTCATCCATTACCTCAGTGTTTGCCGTTATCAGGCTTTTGTTATGTAAGATTAGTAACTATGACATTCATGAAATTTTTGCCTCGTGAATCCACGAACGATCGTCATTACGACAAAGCAGACGTAAATAAGAGAACATTCTTCATCCTTTACGTCCTATTGTTCTGGTCGTCTTCTGTTCGCTGCTCCTCCCGCGGCCGTCCTCTTCACCTGCACCGTCTCTTCATTCCGTCTCTCACCTACACCGCTGCCAGCTTACTCCACGTCTTCGCTACCACCACCCATATGGTGTCATCCGCGGCCTGTGGTTATCCTCCCACGATCACCACACACCCACCTGCCACGCCCACCCACACTTTATTTGTGGCTGCGGACTTCGACCCTCAATCGTCAAATGCCTGACTGCCGCGCCCACACCCAGGTTCACTGACTCCGATGTCGCGAGTAGCACGGTAACAGCGGGAGCTTCGTGGGGAACCGTTCGAGTGTGTAAGTGTTTATTAATGTGTGGTTTTGTGTCTACGAAGACGTACGCGTGTTTGCACTTCTGGTATTAATATTCTTTACATTATTTATGCAATGCAGAAAAGCCAGAAACAAAGGCGCTAATATATCATGTTGCTGATTTGCATAAAAGTCGAAAGATCACAAAGAAATCATGAATTTCTTCTTCATTCGCTGCTTTGAGAATATCATCCACATATTCCTTGTCAGACAGTTTCATGCAATATCACATCAATGATGGAGAACTCCTGATCATGAGAACACATGGCGGGAGCATCAAGCATTCCTGCGCAGGATGAAGCCCAGCTCCAAATACTTTGCATTCCAGTCTTTCATGATTTCGTCAAGGCGGCTCTTACCTTCCACTCCTTTCTCTTGACTCGACATATAACCTAGTTTTGATTTACGAAGGGAATGTCGCAATCCCCTACACTGATTGGCTGGAACCAGAAGAGTTACAATTTCCTTTAAAGCAATGATTACAGGGTTGACTTCTTTAGCACCGATGAGGAAGAAAAACATGTGGGTTCTTTATGGTTCATATGGAAATGTTAGCAGGTCAGTCAGGGTCACCGAATCTACACAGTCGTCCCAATCGATCAATAACGATGGGTTTAACAGCAGCTCAGTAAGCAGCAGTAATCCTGCGCTCATAACTACTGACATGACCTTAACTATTCGTCCTTCTCCGGCCCCTCGTGTCTGCCAGGCTGTGTCTCGTGATCTTATGAGATAATGTTAGTGGTTTCTGGCGTCCTACACGCGCTCCTGTCACCGTGGCCAGGAGGACGGCTGGAAAGGTCAGTGGAACGCGGTTTCCCCTGCGACGCCCGACGACGCTGAGTCAAGCCTCAGGTACCCTAATCTCTCTCTCTCTCTCTCTCTCTCTCTCTCTCTCTCTCTCCTGGCTAACCACGGTTCAGGGTCAGAGGAAAAAAAATAAGACGAAAAAATGCGTTGTGTCAAGCGAATCAATGAGCAAATCGGCATCACCACCAGTTTCTGGAGGGTTGATTTAGTAGCAACCGTTTGACAGCTAGTGCTGAAAGCTAACAGGTAAGTGCCCAAAATCTACAAAAACTGGTAAATAAGTAAGCTTTCAGAAAGGAAAAGAATAAAGAATCGAGCAAAAGTCTTTGATCATAAAATCAAACTTTTAGACGACTCCGAACAGCCAAGTAATTTCCTCAAAGGCATCCTAAGCACCTCATCAAGTACAGAATAGCATCAGTTCATGAGGAACTTATGACTGGTGACGAACTTAACCTTCAGAGAGGTTCTAATGGTCTTGTTAGTGACGATGAGATAATGGCTTCAGTCAGCATTCCTGACAGGATGCTGAATGATCACAAATCACTCAATAGGGCACTTGGTTATTTGGGATTCAAGCCGTAAACGATAGGTCAAAACCACCAATCGAAAAATCTGAACACCTTCTTCAGGTATTGAAAATAGTTCTGAAACCAAACACTTTGTCGCTGCATGATACATGGCCCTTCTTCACTCAACATTAGGTACAAAAAGGATATAAAAGAAAGTTGCGTTACGCCTGAACACAAACCTTACCTGTTATAAGCTTGCTTCAAATACCGAAGATATAAATTTGAAAACCATCACCATTATCATATCTTTTATATGCTTAGTCTTATTGCCAGCTTAATGGACATGTTCACTGTCTCGACCTCTGAACTTATTCTCATCTTCGTTTACGGTGGTCATCGCCGATTAGAAAACGTATCATGTACGACTTGCCGCCAAGGCACACCACCTCGACCTGCTCATCCTAACTAATTTTTTTAAGAAGCAATTTAAGCCAAGAGAAGTGTAGGTGTTGAGGCTTAACATGCCACAACACTCAACGCTGACAGAGAAGCGCAGATTATCACAGGGTTTCACTAATGATGATAACCAGTAAATCATATAACTCTTCGCTGGAGACAACCTAAGAGGTTAAAAGTCTGACTTTTTGCTGTTGATTTGAGGTGCAGTATTTATCGCTTTTGCTTGTGCTGTTATGTCCATTCTGTTTCTTGTTTATTTGCTGGTGTGGTTAAAGGGAAAGGTGGTGTAAGGGTGTTGCTGGTAGTGTGGCACTAGCTTTCTGAGGTTCCTGATTCGTTTTCCACTCGCTTTAGTGTCAATAATCTTGATATATGTATTTTTCTTGCTCTTTATTTCTAGGTCGATCTGCTATTTTCTCTATCCCCTTTGTCCTCGCTTATTCCACACATTTTCTTCGTAATTCCTCTTGATTTCGCTTTTCTCAGCAACGCTAGGAAAGTGGTAAACCAAAAGGAGTATGTGGAAAACCTTGCAGGCATCGACCATCGCTACCTCAAAACATCACATAGGAGGCAGCGTCGCACTGTGATGACCCCATGTCCTTGTTGCGTTCCTGTACTTGATTTACTTGATGAGGGATGGGTGACCTGATCTCTCCATCGTTGTGCCTAAAACTGCCTATCTGTCATTTTCTCCATCCCGGTAACATAAGGCACCCGCACGTCACTCTCTCTCCATCCCTGCTCCCTCCATCTCTCTGCCAAGAGCTGCATCTTTTCCATCCTTCTGTTTGAACTCCTAACCTCAGGTCACTTAGATTCTTCTGTTTTCATTCATCCTCTGCGCTCTCACGTCCCTCAGCAAACGCTTCCTCAAGGTCGCTCATCCGCGCTTTTACCCTCTTAGTATCTCAACAAAGGGTCCGCAGAAATTAAATGCACAAGATCGACTTCACTGTCTGTTACTGTTCTCTCTCTCTCTCTCTGTTGTCGTCCTTCTTTCTTATTCCTTTTAAAAGCCTCTCCGTATCTGCCTGTCTGTCTGTCTGCTGCAGGTCTTCACTTTGTCTTTCTTTGAATTTGTCCGTTTGCTGTTGTTCCTTGTCTGTCTCTCTGTTTACCAGTCTGTTGACGGGCTTCTCTCTGATTTTTTATCTCTCTGATGTTGTTCTGTCTTCATGTCACTGTCTCCGTCCTCCCTCGAGTCAGTACTATATGTATTTGGGTTGATATTGTCAAGGGCTTTACTCCCTCAGTGACAATATTGAAGCGTATATTAAGGCTAGCAAATATCGGAGATTTATAAGTAAAGGGATCAAGAAGATCAAAACTGTCTGCATAAATGCCAGTTATAAATTTACAGAAACATTCCCTCACGCAGGCCTTCCACAACGTGCAGGACACCGGAGATGCTCAATCATCTGTCAGTTTCCCGGATAAGGAAAGTCCAAGCTCGGACGCAGACAATGACATGGATGGGGAAAGAAAAGATGTGCAGAGATATCCCTCCCGGTGTGCATATCGCCAGTCCTTCTTCTGTTTTGCACTTATCGTTAAAGGTCCGATGAAAGTCAGTCACTTTATGATATGCAAGAGTCGTACCGTAGTGCATGAGATTCGCGCCGTCGCTCTGCAGAACACCTTAGATAATATCCTTCTTTCCTTCCAGTGGCAAAAGTGGGCATTTCTTAAACTAGAAGACTTCCAGTAAACCGGAGATCAACGAAACGTAATCCAGGAGCTGAAAAGAAAAGTTAGTGGAGCCTTTTCTTCAAAGGCCATTCACTGTAGTTGAAACTGACATGAGGATGATTGCCAGACCTTTTATGGGAGTGATTATTAAAGGTCAAGACTCGACTGAACAGAGACCGCATGTGATAGGATACCTAGGAACAGAAGGGTACTGCCACCGGCACTGTTCTACTTGCAGTGATCTTCAATGTAGTGAAGATGTAACAAAAGGTTCAAGATGATATCTCGACGAATGCATTAGTCAAGCAAAGTAGAATAAGCGAGACAGCATCTTTTTACAGAATGGTACCGCCATTAGCATAGACAAGGTTCATCCAGATCTCTTATGTCATGTTAGATGGTCACTCGGTTCATGTGAGGAATACTAATTCGATTCATTGTGCTGCTGACAACAGTATTGCAATATCTCTCCCCCCACACAGCATTCATCTTACCCATCCTTCTGACCACAGAGTGTGTACACCTAACTATGTAATGATGGATCTAGGAATCGTGAGGCTATAGTGCAGGCTGAGCTGGAGAATGGATGAAAGGAATGTGTGACATCCTAAGCCAGCGCCAGGTGAAGCCGCTGCTCTGGCCATGGCCGTTCGCTCACTACACAGCTGTGGATTGGATCTATCGAGTGAACCTGTTTTACCAGAATGCGAAACTTCTCAGCCAGAGTCAAATTCAAGGGAGGAACAAGTAATCAGTATCGAAAACTTTCTAGGATTCGTGGGGTCCTTACTTCACAGAATATGGGGAAAACGAATTTGTCCTGATCATACGGGATTCTGGAGGTCTCGCCCAACGAACGCTGAAGGTGATAGACGAAGTCACAATTAAAGCAACAAATGCGCAAAATTCTACCAACGATCGAACATCACACTTAATGGGACACGCAAAGAGGGCCAGTTGTCTTTAGCTGGATGTTGTTGAGGTTTTTAAGCCACCTGATTACATCCAGCAACTGCCGATGTCGCAAGATTCAACTTAAAACCCTAAATCCTATCTCTCAGGTTAGTCTCCCGTCTACCATAAGGAGAGACTGGAGCAAGCGCTGCAACACAGTTGGTTCTCCTAGGCAGGAGCGAATGCCTCTCGGGCGCTGGTTTTCCTAGACAAATGGCAACAAGATACCGCAGATGATAGATATTTCATCTTGACAGAACCCCATTAGGACTGCATTTCATTCCTTTTCTCAACACATTAACACATTATTCTAGAAAATGGGAAGTACTTTACATGAAAGTACATCTATCACAGCTGAAAGATTTGCTGGTGGCATTATCTTGCCCCATTCCCTCATTAAAAGAAAAGAATGCTTGTAAATCATCTACTTTCACAGTAAATTCAGTTAGTACGGTCGTAAAGTGATGTCCTTAATCGGGCCGGGTCGTCCCGACCACCTGGTAAAGAAAGTCAGTAGAGATAATGATCCTCACTAGTGGACCTCGTTGGCCTTGTGCCGCCCGTCTAGGCTGGGGAGGAGGACGTGGATACTGACGTCTACACAGGGAGAACTGGTGGCGAAGGAAAGCTGGAGACAAGTGTCGTTAGCTGTGATTGTACTGCACTGACTCCTGCCGCACCAGAGTGGTATGGTACTGGCCTTCTACTACCATACCATGGTTGTGTCGCACTGGCCCTGGACCACTCCTCCACATGGTGTGGTACTTACCTTGTACCATGCCATAGTGGTGTGGCACGACCCTTTACCAACCCATGGGGGTGTGGCACTGGCTCTGTGCCATACTTTTTCTGATGCCAAAACATAAGTTTCATAATCTCCTCGAGTTGCCAGTGTTCCACTTTATTTATTTGTTTACACCTCTAACCTACTTAACAGCACTCTGACTAACAAGGAGAAGAATAAGTATCACAGGTGGAGGAAGTATTGAAGAAGAGTCGAGAGAGCGGAAGATATCTCTGGTGAGAGAAATTACAACTTACAGCGGTTAAATGTAGGTCAGGAGGAGCGACCCACCGACGGGGGATAGGATAGTCAGGAACCTTCCCCAGGGGCCGTGGCGTGTGTTATGTCAAGGTCGTGTGGATCTGCTGCGGTCAGATTGATCATTTCGATGTAATCATATTGCTACGTTCTCTTCAAACACAGTTTCACTTTCACCCGTTCTATGGACGTTTGATGCAAATGAGATTCTTTCACTGCTGCGGTGGCCTTCGCGTCAGCGTCCTCAAGGTGGACAATTGTTCCCATACGCACCGTCGGCGATCCGAGGATGGTTTGCAGATGTCGTGGCCAGACGAGGACTCCGTAATTACCGGAGCAGGTTCGGTGACCGTCCGATTCGGAGGACGCCTAAGGCATTACAGTCAAGATAACCATGCATTGATAAACGCACTCGTTCTCATGTCTTTAAACATCCTAAGAACTAACAGCTTTAAAACAATGTCGGAGGAATCAGTAAACTATACTTGGAAAGTACAAAACAACAGCTTACCGTGGCACTATTGCTAAACTATAAAAGAAGTTGCAAGTAACTCCAGATTATGTAATAGTAAGAGGTTATTTTTCTCGAAAGTATCATCTATCAAGATACGAGACAGGAACGAGTCAGTACCACAAAAGGTTAAGTCGTTGTGGTGCAAGCCGTCCCTCGGACGCGGTACGTCATCAAAATTAGTTTTCCAGGTCGAATTCTGCTCTTATGACGATTCTTTTTGTATCTATTGACATATCGTATCACTGGATACATAATCAAGGTGAAAGCTGCACTTTCTCTGATATTATCATAAACTTTGTAGAGAAAATTGATTTAATCTTAACATGTTAAGTAAGAAGCTGTCGGATTCTCGACACTGGATGATGCATTCCTTGACAAAGGAAACAGATCACTTTCCTTAAACCTGTTATACTCACACAAGGAAGGTTCGTCCACTACACAGAATCGCCCCCTCCCCACCCCCACCTCCGTATATTCACGCCACAAACTATTTCAGAACACAGTCAGGACCACTCTGTCTGTGTTACTTAACCCTCGTGATGGCAGGTCATATACTTCCTCCAGGAAAGCATTCGGTCACACAGGCTTCCTTTGTACTATATTAAATCCTTTCCTTACACACCACAGCTCTCAGTGGACCAACAGCTCTGCTCTGCATGAATTTTCTTCTTTAGGTATCCCTCTAAAATCCTCACTGATCATCATTTCCACATGCAAAGATTTGTTAACACATGCTTCTTCACTCCTACAGTGGCTGCCTAAGTCCTTCAAAAACAAGAATTTTCTTCTTACTCGCATTCATCTTTTTCACAATCTTACGACACATCATCGCAGTGAGCTAAAAGTTTATTCACTGACTTTGATACAGCCAAAATCAACATCGTCATCTCCGCTCCGTAACTGTGGAAGCATCCCATCTGTTCCACCATGGTTCAGCAGCATCCTGCAATTACCCCACCGCATTCTCATCTCACGTAATGCACCTTCCATAAAAAACATTGAACCATAGTCACATTACACTCCCGGCGCGCTGCCACGTTTACTTCAGAACACCAGCTTTCATCACCTTTTACTCCACACAGCAGAATTACCAATTCAAAAGCTCTAAATAGCATTCAGAGATTTTCCATGCCACCAGAGAGGAGGAACTTCTCTTGTCTTCGACATCTAACTACGGTACACCATTTTCTAAATCCATATTTACTTCATGCTTTTCCATTACTTTATGTCTAGAACTGTCTTGACTCTCTGCCCGAGCGTAGAAACCTGGTCTATACATCCTATTCCCTTCCTAATGCCATCTCGCTCATGACGTACAAAAGGTTCAGAGTATCCTACTCGAGTAGACACGATCAAGCCGTAATTTCCCCTTCCAGTTCTGTCAAGACAATGTAATTTCTGCAATTTTCTCTATTATTTTACTTCCTTTTGATTCACACAGCAGAACAGACACACGACCACTTTTTTGTCACCGTTAACAGTTTCCAAGTCCATTTAAATGCAGTTTTACCCTCACACTTTATCATCTCACCTCACACTTCACCTATACTATGCCCCAGCTTTTCCACTTCCCAGGTGTGTTACTACTCTTCCCACCTCATTCTCTGTAATATTTTCCTCTTCTCTGTATCAGTTCCTCATCTTCCCGGCCTTTAACACTAGCCAACCAACGGCCAGCTCTCTTGTATTACATGTATCCTATGGTTTTCATTTTCTCTATTTGCTTTCTGTCGAGTACCAAAGGCGGGGGTTTCTTGCGCCTGTAAGCTTCAACGGCAGATCAGATGTACCTTTGAACCCAACACTGACCAGTAGCTTGTAAGTCACAGTCACCAAAGGTTATCAAGTCTCTCTCATTGGCCACACAGATGATGGTGTTTAAGTAAATCCTTCTAACATATCACACATCTATTCGTTTACTTCGTCAGTTACATCCTACACGAAACCAAACATTTTGTTTCCTTTAATTCTTGTCTTTCAGTCTCCTGGCTGTAATTTACAAACCTTATCTTAAAACTTAAAAACATTTGTTTGGTTTCTCCCTCCGGTGGTTGCGCTCCACACCCATGTCACGTATTCCAACCCCTCCAGCAAGCCATGCAGCATTTTCCGTTTGCATACTTTCTCTTTTGGCAAACGTGCCATTTCTCCCATGACCGGTCCCTACATCGTTACTTTCACCGCTCGTCAGCCTTTGTCTCTGAATTAAATTCAGGTTGATCTTTCCACAGAACTTAGTAAATGATTTTTCTTTCACTGTCATGAAGCATAAACTCTCAGTTCTGACAGAGCTTTTATATCAAAAGATCTCATGGATGAACAACTGGGTTACATCTGAGCCAACTGCCCTGTTCAGGATTCGAACCCGGGCACGCATGATTCATTGTTAGTGACGCTGACAACCACAACACTTAATTTCATTACAATTGGAAATGTCTTACTTGTAACTTAAAGGTTCGTAAGGACTTCTTTGATTGAATCACATTAAGTTCTTCCACCAGTTCACGTTAAAAGAGAATGATTGTTTTCCGAGACACATGTTCGCGTCACCTGGCCTGACCCATTGCCCCAAAACTAACGTCACCATCACTATTTCAAATCGTGACGACGCCTCCTATCACGATTCAAACGTTACAACTTTCGAGCATCTGATGTTTCATCATTCTAGTACAAATGTCATCACTGAATGTGACATTCACGCTGCTTCTATCTCGTCACATATATAGACCGTATCACGGTTCACTGGGAAGCTTCGTGGTGTAAGAATATGAGGTAGAAATTTTGGGTGGCGTGGCAACTGCAGTCCACATCTCTCCATTTGGATGATGTAAACTCGCAGTGAGTTACAGTGATAGTTTCAGGTGCTGTGTTGGAGATACTGTTTGGAATGTATCCCATAGACGTTAGGGAAAGTGTCGTGTGATGCACCCATCGTGGAAGACGTGTAACACAGGAGACGACAGAGCGTAGTGTATGGAACTTGTTCTTTATATTGTTTTTGCGTGATGCTTTTGACCACGTCCTGTAGCTCTCACGTTACATCAGACCATTGCTACACATTTCATCTGGTAGATTCTCCAAAAATTATTTTGCAATGTGTTAAGCAAATTCTGTTGGTATTATCCGGGATATGCCTTGCACCGTACTTAACAGATGCTTCACTCTGATCACCAGGCTGTGTACCTAATGTTTGTGGGCTGTAAACACTAACCAACTCACAACGAGACTCGTATGACCTTGTAGAGTCATCTGTCGCAAGTGATCTAACACCTCACTAGCGTAGCGTGAGCCATTCCCTTTACGCCAGGAGAAAATGCCAAGGAGATAAATGACTCCATATATTTCTTTGAGTAAAGAAAAGTGTATGGTAATGTTCGACTCCTTATAATCAGTTTCTCCTTTATGAAATGCCTTAACCAATGACAGAGTATCGTCTTCTGTACCTGCCTTTATCCGTTCATCTATCTATCTGTAAATCTATCTGTCTAATACATTACTCTGCTCCTAGATTAATGGAGTGGTTCGAATGCATACAACTTCCACAGCATCACGAACACATCCTCAACTCATGCTCAAGGTGTTAAATACTCTCTCTAAATCCCTGGATACTTTCAAACGTTTGTAATTGTCTGTAACTTGTTTTTTCCGTCTAAATTTTGTCTGATATATGTCAGATCTTAAGATATCCTCGTCTTTCCTGATATTTCATGGTTCCTCACCAACAACACTCAGTTTACCCTTCTAGCATTATCACCTCTCTGTTACTCGTATTCTCTTAGGCTTGATACCTGTCCTTTGATTAGATGTTGTTAGACATATAAATCTCCTTTGCCCTTTACACATCCTTCACACTATTTATCATTTGTCCTTACTGTCGACTACCCTCGACCAATAAGATGGTACTTTATTTCATCCCTGCAAAAGAACCTGAAATTTTGTGCATAAATATTACATTTTCTTCGCCTTCACGTAATTTTGCGTGATAAATGATACTGGAACGGTCTGTTTATAGGCAAGTGTCGGAATCCTCACTTGTATTTAGGTGTCTATTAGTTTCGTCAGGGTTTTGCAAGTACTTGCTCGTACCACATGGTGTCAGAGTGTACTTTGAAGAAGACTCGTTCACCCCTGAAGTACTTGCTGATGCCTTCAGGTATCATGAAAAGGAAGAAACAAAGACAGAGAAACAAAGTTTCGTGACGCCACGCTTTTCAAGACTCCACAAACTGCCAACAGTCTACCGTCACTAGGCACCGACCAATACCCTGACTGCTGATATTGTTCCCCCAAGGTTCTCTAAAGCACTTTCACACACACGTAATACAAGAATGTCTCTACCTCAAGTTCAGGATCAGGTACATAACCTCCTCCAACGTTAGTCACAGTGTTTTTACTCTACGTGGTTCTCCTTTCACCATGGGCGAGTCGGACGGGTGAAGAGGGGCGTCTCCCCGATATACATCTTGCTTGGTAATTTAGTCGCCGGCTTCTGCTGTTGACCCCTGGCCTTGTTACTGCCTTCAACATAACTTATTCTCCCACACCGTAGCGACCTGCTAGACCTGCCTGGAAACGGTGTTGCATCCTTCTCGTTTTTACTCACGATGGTTCCCGCCAAAATTGGGGGTTGGAAGGAACTTCAAGGCAAACTACTTTCCCCTAATTGCCTGCAGTTATCAATCACCTCGCGAAGTGCAGTCAGAATTTGCCAGAATGACACTTGCAGGCTCTTGTGACTCGCTCAAACCTTCCCTTCATCCACCTCATTGCTATAATAAGCCATTAGAGGAAGTGATGTATTCATGACAATATACAATGACATTCATTAAAGGTTTTGACTAGAGCCAGCTTAGGAACCTACAAAAGTAATTTTGCTAACTCACACGTACCCAACTCCACACGCTTCCATAAACGATCACTTTCATATTCATTTCAGGCAAACTCTTTTGCAATTGTAAACTAATCTGGCAAAGAGTTCTTCTTGATGTCGACAAAATATTATCATATTCTTTAACTTACAATGTTTTACATCGTTTGGAGTTCCTGAAAATTGTCTTCATTTGGCATTTAGATATATGCACAGCGTCCTACTGCTTTCACCGTGAGGGTTTCAAGCGGACTATCAGCTCCTGCCAGGATTCTAAGGGTGTTGCAAGATAAACGCCAGAGTTACCCCAGCTCAGCCCAGTATCAGTAGGAATAAAGCTGAACACAGAAGCCGCCTCAGTGGATCGTAAAGTCGCAGGAAGGCCGCTGGCGCAAAAAATGGTGCTAGTACCTTCCGAATGAGGCAGAGGCTTATGCCTCCTCCCATTCACCTTGTTATTAGTAGAGTGCAGAGCGGCGTGCAGCAGACAAACCTTGACGGGGAGATGAGATCGCTATAAACATTCTTTGAGTCTGTGACAAACTTAGATAACCATATCTCCTGTCATGTACATAAGCTAAAACGACAACAACTACAATTAGATGTTTTTTCTCCTCGCCCACCAACCAACCTCTCTGGCGCCGTAGTTCATATTTATGGCCGAGATAACGCCCATATTATCCGACTTCAGCGCGACCGTAGTTGAATATCGCAACAACTATAATCCCTTGACACGCTCGATATTTTTTTTTTCCTTATTCTATCAGATTACAGGAACTTATTAATTCTATAACTACAACGAAGATCTTAAAAAGATATAAATATGGTGTTCCATTTACACGGTATTAGCAGAGAGGTACACATACGGTATATAACATAAATGATACTGATTTTCTTCGTCAAGAAGGGAGCGAGGGAGAGACAGGTTCCATTGCTAATTATTGCGAAAAGGAGTTATATTATCATCCCTTAGGTTTGTTGATAACTGTTTAGCGACACCTTCAATCAGTCAAGGCCTTCCTTTCACAGCAACTTTGAAAAAGTAAAATATCTACTTAAGCGTATAACCAGATACAACTTGCTACGTTCTATGTACTTCACACTTCAAATCCTAACAGTGGACAGACTCGAGCGGAAAGTTTTTAAAAGTTTTATCTGCACAAACTCAGACCTACGCCGGGGAGTTGATCCTTCCCCCTCATGCAAGTGTTACTCTGGACTAACTTCGTAACCTCAAACCCTGGAACAAGTCTGTAGTTTCATCTGTCATCGTCAGCAATCTCTGAATCCTATATCAAAACTCAGCTAATCCTGGAGAGGAGTGTATTGTGTGGCGTCTGAGATAAGCGCAGGCAGCCAGCCAGACCCGTGCCAGTTACAGAGGGTACATATTGGTCAGCCATGTGGTTCGGGTACGTGAACTAATGTGATGAAGGAGGTGCAGGTCAGCAGGTCGTCAGGTGCCGCGGTCAAGGTGCTAAGCCTGTTATTATAGATTCAGAGGAGTTGGGCAATTTTACCGGAACAACAAAGGATCAGTGGGTCGTTTAGCCTAAAGTTATGAGTTCATAAGGTCATGAACAGGTTTAAATACCAATCTTGGACGAGTTTATATGCGCTGGGTCATGCACACAGACACATAAAGGCAGACAGAAAACAATCTGAGGCAAAGAGACAGAGACTCACAGGCGATTTGCGCACACCCGCTGTCACCAAAACAACGCTTGACTCATGCACCTGGCAAGAGCTTCCTTCTATGTTTCATGTTATTTTGGTTCCTGATGAAAAAGCCAAGGCAGTGTACCAAGATCCCCTGGTCTGTATATTCTGTTATACCTTTCCTCTTCTGTTCCCTCTGAACTTTTGCTGCATAAGAAACATCCTCCCGAGGCTTCCTCAAGTGGCGTCCCAGACACATCACGACACTCACAGCACTCTGAGGCATAGTGAGGCCTGGATGACACACGAAGTTTCACCGCCATGACATCCACAGCCTTTCAACACAATGAGGATTCATGAGACCCACGGGTTTTCACCAGACAGCCAAGATTCATTTGGTTTGCTCGCCGGGGTTAACATGGGCTCTGCGGACTCAGCATGGGGTTCTGTTAGAGGCTGACAGTCGCTCTGTCTCACTCACAAGACATATTAGGCGTTCCGGCTTGGGATTATAATGTAAAATTCAATCTAACAAGCATTTAGTGCAGTGTGTAAATAAAGCTTTGTTTTCCGTGTCATCCTGGTGTGTAATCCTGAAGAAAAATGAGACAATACTGGAGGACTGTGGCTGTATATATTTCAGTTTTACAAAAACGTGTTTTTTTTTTATCTAATATTTGTCATATATAACTTAAGAGCCACCAGGGTCTTCAGTTGCTTAGCCTTATGTACAGGCCTGCTGGTTGGCTGGGTCTCTGACCTTGGTCACGACGTAGACGCGTTATGCGCTTGACCTACAATAAAAAATGCGTCCGTACATAAAGAGAGCGACACAAATGTTTGAGCACATACACTGGCATAGCTCAGCCTTTTGTCCTTCGAACAAAGACCATCGTTGGTCTGTAAATGCAAGGGGCAAACATGACATGTTTACCGTGCCAACAGAGAAGGGCCAGCAACCCACCCTGTGGTACAGCACTTGGCTACGTACGCACGCACACACCGTCATCACCACCACAGCAGTGAAAAGAGTATCCAGCAGAGACAGGATCAATTTGCATCAATAATGGGGTTATGTATGATAGCTGGGACTATTACCGTTCTCCAGTGTATAATCTCATACCGAGGGAAATCTGTGCAGAGAGTAAGAAAAAGGAAAGTGAAATACAGCATTTCGATCTAACAATGGTTGCTACGAGTTTAGTAGTTCATGCTGAGTTATAAGATTATCCTACTTTAACTAACGTACATGTTAAGTAAATTATGTAACCAAAATAATGCATAAAGTTAACTATTTGTCCTGATCTTAATTAACATTTCTTACCCCTTAAAAGTTCTCAATGTTCAACTTCGTAGTCATATGCGACGTATTGTTCAGTGGCATAAGACTTCATAGATAACTGATACGTATCCTCAACTTGTCTACAGTGTTGAAGAGAGAAGAGAGACTGTGTCCATTGCTCTCACTAAAGCGTTTTATCTCTTTTCCCTTCGCTCATCAAGCAGTTAGACAGGACTTACAGTTCTATCTATCTCCACTGCTACCCTAACTCACACAGCGCATCCAAGCACGTTATCCGCAAGCATTCCTTGGAAACATGCATGAAACAATTTGGTGTGCCCCTTCTCCTTGTTCCCTCCACTTTTGACTCAAATATCCGATTTGTAAACCTTTCCTATTTTATTCTTTCATTATGTTCAAACCAGTACAGCACACCCTCCTCTGCTCTCAACAATACTCTTTTCAGTACCTCACCTCTCGTACGTCGTGGTATATAGGGATCGACGTGCTGTGGTTTGATTGAATAAATACGTAATTATAAAAGTCGTAATAAAAATAAATGTCATAATAATAGTAATTGTAATAATGAAAAAGATGATGATAACATAAAGATAATAATTATATGTATACAAAGCGTTGGTCGCAAAGAAAAAGAGGTGGAAGGAGACAAAGAGGAAAAATGGGAAACAGCGAACCCTGACGACTAAGGGAGGACGTGTCACCCCGCTGCCAGTGGTGGTGTGAGGAGGACCTGCACTACGCTCCCTGAGGAGAGTCTCTTAAATTGGCATAATTTTTAATGATGCATATGTGACTTGTACGCTACAAGTATTGGTTTAATGGCCTTTCAGCAATCTTTAGTCAATGCATCACATAAACACACACACGCGCGCGCGCGCGCAAACCATTGCTGGATAACGCAAGAGGTCTCAGGATCTCTGGAAACATGGGTCGTTCTTCAGTACAAATGTGTTTTGCTTCCAGTATAAACTTTTCACTGAACGTCTCTCGCTCTTCCTCCTCCTCCTCCTCCTCCGTGAGCTTATAACGTTCATACTCAAAAAGGTAAAAACATTTTCTAGTCGACAGCAGTTCCCAGGCATGACGGATCGCGCGAGGAGAGTCTCACTAAACGCTGTTACCGGCAGCCACTGGCTCAGGCCAGAACAACACCCAGCTGGCAACACGGACCACGAACTGTAAGGTATATAGAACACTGGGTCCTGCCGCCGCCATTCTTTCCCTGGTTGAAACACAAGAGACAATTGCCCTCAGCTCACGAACTGGTGAATGCCATGGGGGAGGGAGAGGAGGAGAGGGGTGAGGGGCTTCCGAGAGAAGTGTCACAATCATCGGAAGGAGAACGACCCAACAGGAGAAGCTTGACATGTCAGTCAACCCATAACACCCCCCCTCCCCCCAAATACACACACGCACACACACACACACACACACACACACACCACACACACACACCTCACGACTACACCAGGAAAACCGCAGGCAGGAGACCCCAAGATTTCATTCATGTCCGTGTGGTCGCGTTTTATTTTGGTGAAATCATCTTTGTTGGTCCCAGATTTTCCCAGAGGCTCGCCATCAATCATGGAATCCTCTACTTCCAAAGGTGAAAATGTGCTGCAGTAAATACAGTCGGTTTGATTATCATAAGTACAAATACAGAACTGAAAGATCATTTTTCTGTTACCGCAATAAACACATGAGACGCGAACACATCTTCAGGTAGACAAGCGTGTGTGGGAGCAGAGGCTCCGGAGACACACGACGGAGATGCACGATGTTATTATCCGCGTCAGTCTTGTTGGAATTTTTCCCACGTCTCTTCAAAGGTTTTTATCCGTTGTTTACTTTTTCAGTCCCCTCATTCTGGTAAACCTCCCTCCTGGGACCTGGCATGACTCCCTCCCTCGATCCTGTTATACCACTATCCATATGGCACCCTCCATGGGACTGGTGTGGAACTCTTCACCTGTTTCCTTCATCCACTGTCAGTTCGTTCGCATTTGTCACTATTTCTATGCTGACTGGATTGGTCCCTTCTTTCACCTGCATCCAAACTACCTCGTAACCATTTTATCTAAAGTTTCTCATCTCACAATTTTCACGTTGATTTCCCGTGAGGTTCTTAGCTCCCTCTCCCAGCGCTGTTCTCTAGCTCTTGGGTGTTCCAGGAGGATGTTTCTACAGGAGAGACCAGTTTGTGTTGAGCAGGGTGCTAAGGTGCGTTTTCCTCCCTCACTGACGGCAAGAGCAGGCGGGCCAGGGGTTTGGATGGGGGCCCTAGACCCTCCATTGGCTGGTGCGACCAGGTGCTTGTTACCAAGAAACGAGTAACAACAGTTGCCCGAATGACTGCTTCCTGTTTATGTTATAAGAAACAACACTAGTCTAGCGTTATTTTGAAGTTTGTTATTATTTGTATACGTATGATGCCTTGCGCGTGTATATGTTTGTGTATGGATTTGCTTGTTTGCCCTAATCTTAGTAAATATCTTTCTTACTTGTTTTCTAAACTAGCGGGGTACCATCTCTTGTGTAATCAACTATTTGTATCGTACGGGAGGACGTTCTACACTCGTGGGGCCGTATGTCTTTGTCTGTCATACAACTTTCTTAACTTGTGTATACTGCCCACATTCACAGTCTCATCCCCCACCTTATTCCATACATCCACCACTCTTGTACTATAAAGGTACTTCACATTTTCTGACATGTTATGGCCTCTGGTTGTTGTATCACTGCACCTTTCGAATAACTGTTCACTGTGTACGTCACCAGACTTGTACAAAAACTTGAAAGGTCGTGATAGGCGACCCCTTCCTCTTATCACTCCCATGGTAGACGAATTTAAGGCCTTTAGTCTTTCCCTAACTCACTTTTCTTTAGTGTGCGTGTGTGTGTGTGTGTGTGTACCAGCAAGTTAGTGTGAATGTATGTGCGTGTCAGTGTGGCATAGGGAATCTACCATTACCTCTGTCTCTTTCCTATAAGCCAAATCATTCTACATCATCTTTCCACATTGCTGATGTTGGGTTTGTACCGGTTAACTAACAACAAGGAGGTCCATAGTCTGACTCGCAGATGATGTTGACTCTACCCGGTATGTTGTACCAAGCTGACGATTCATCTCAGCCGGAACATCGCTTGTGACAGCATCCCCACCTAACCTTGCAACAGCATACGGCCTCATCACCATCACCAGCGCCCCCAACAACATTCCAACATGCCCAGTTTAATCTCGGTGATGTATATCCTTGATGAAGACGTCATCTCGATTCTACAAGTTAAGGTCTTGGGCCTAGGTGAGGACTGGGTCCAAGAACAACTTACCAACTGTAATGCTTTGTAATATATCCCAGCGATATTTCGAGTACGACTGATACCTCGCACTGCACGAACTCCCAGGATCAATAGAACTTAACTCCTTTCAGAGACGCAATGTGAAGTGGCTATAATGAATGTTGGAAACCATATAGTTCCTGTAGGTTCATTCATCAAAAACAAAAATATTCTTAGACTGACATCTAGTAACTGCAGTGCAACGAAACTGATTTATATACGAGAAAAACGTTGGTCGAAGCGCACTTACTGAGGAAATGTCATCCAAGACGGGCAACAGACGGACGATATATTCATAAGTTATCAAATCTACTAGAGTTAAAACCAGCTGACAACACTAAGCTGGTACTGTAAACTGATTGTACTCAATGTACTCAAGGAACTTAGACCTTTTCTCAATGCGCAGTAGGATCCTCCTACAGATCCCAGGTATTGTTAACCACAGAGAATTTTAACAGAAGTTTGTCAAAAGATGGAATTACCAACAAATCTAAACTAGGCCAGGAGACAACAGCTTTACGTATCGGCATGAGTGTAATCCCGAGCCTTGATATACTGTACGTTATGAGGACAACTTTGATATCACCGTACGACTTTACCGCAGGAGTTCACTGCGAGAGGCGAAAAGGTTCTGACCGTTTGAAGCATGAATTTGATCGCACACGTTGTCCATAATCCTCCCCACTACTCGCGCAGTTGGGTAAACAACCCATTGCAGCGGAACAGTTAGTCTTCCTGTCTATCAATTTTTCACAGGAGAAAGCAATTAGCTTTTCTATACCCTCATTATTTTGTTGAAATGTTGCAACGATGCTTTGTTCACACACATCACTTCTGCCATTGGATGATCATACAAATCAGATTAGTTTACCAATATCCTCTTAAACGCTTAAACTATCAGTCGAGGAACAAATCCACACTGTTTTATTTTCTTGCTTTTCGAAAGGTAATCACAATTGCTGCAGTGCTGGCAAAGTCTGTTGGTAAAAGATCTCACGTGTCTGTTCTTGGTCTCAGGAAGAGGAGTCGCATCAACAGCATTCACCTTATCTAATGAACAGAGTTAATTACATAACTATACACCTCATTACGTTGCTATACACCTCATTACCTAACTAAGCAACAGATTTTGATTCTACAAAGTTGAAAACTGTGGTAATCTATCCTAGTTTTCAGCCATACTCATGCTATATCAGTAATTATTTCTAAGAATCTTTAAAATGTTCATTTCATGGAAAGGCCCGAGCTGCAATAGGTATTGGAAGCGTCGATGGATGGGAAAGAATAGATATCATATTCTAACTTCAGAGAAATAGAAATTTTAACATGAAACCATCACGAGGTATTGGCAGCGGTACACTTACCAAGTCAACAAATGCTTTGGAGCTTCGGTTCGGATCGAGTGCTTCGCAGGAGTCGAGTGTCGGCTTTGAGTACAGTTGAACGATGGCCACAGTCCAAGATCTAGTTGATACAAATGAGACTGGTTCGAACACCTGAAGACCCGGACGACACATGCAGTTTAAAAAGGTTATGAAACTCGGCTCGATACTCATGAAATAGAATCCTTCACCCGTAGGGAGTTGCATGTAGACCCCGCATCACAGTACAGACGAAAGCTGAAATAACAATTGCTAACTATAGCAAAGTAAAGACAGAAAAAAGTGATAATGGCTCACTTGTTAAAAGGACACTTAATAAAAACTAAAGCGGCTCACGAGCGTAATGTTCGTCACTCCGACACGAGTGGGTCTTCGGCTGAAATGTAACAACAGGTATGGAACCCTCACGACAGTTTCGATACTTCTGCGCATGAGCACAAGACACCTGCAGGAGGTGCGTTTCTTTAAGTGAAACATCTCAAAAACTGCTTTTGAATGAACAATGATCTATAAATTTGTTTGATGTTTACAAAAGAGGAAATCAAATTATGCCAATGTCTTATATTAACACGTCAAACCATCTTCGTACCTCATTAAGGAAGAATTAAGCGTCCAAAACACTCACTATTCGCTACAATGAGTTTCTCGCCTTGGAAGAATTTATGCATGACATTTAAGGGTCTAATTAAACTGAATTGGCTTTACGTGCAAAAAATGACAAGCTACCTTACGTACATCTGGTTTCCCTGTGTCTTCTTCATTCAATTCTCATTATTTGCGTTATAATCAGATTTGGCTTCATTAGCCAAAAAGAACAGAAATATCTTAATGCAGATGTTTTTAAAGGCTCTAATAAATTAGGATCTCTGGAAGTAATCCAGCCACTTCTAATCGCACTGAAGGATCTTGTTAAAGATTAAACTGATCGTATCTATCTATATTCTACTGTCATAAAACAGCCTCTAAACAACCCAATGGTTTAATGGTACTTGAATTCCTTTGAATCCCTTTTTATCTGTATTCTCTGTAAATTTCTCTATCTATCTTTAATTCTTTCTTCAGTCTTTAGCCTGATGGTTTAACAGTGGCGTGAAGTAACATTTTCATATGAAATTGGAGTGACGAAGTTCAACTAAGGATTTCTTCTGAGGCAAATTGAGTTTAGTTTAGTGTAAGAGAGGCTTCACTGTCAGAACTTATTCGGTACTTCTTGAAGCTTACTGCAAACAGTGACTCAGACTATCTGTTCCAAAGTAACCTCGGAGGGATGGGAGCAGGGGGCTGGAAAACCTCCCGTCTTGAAATCCTTTCCAAACGAGGGAACAAAGATAGGAGCCAAGTGAGGATTTTTCCCTATAAGACTCACTCATATGTTCTTAACGCACCCTCCCTCACGCGGAAAATGGCGAATATGTATAAAAGAATATATATATATATATATATATATATATATATATATATATATATATATATATATATATATATATATAT
>JAYMFT010377714.1:0-20878 GCA_038088735.1 Panulirus argus | reverse complement strand
TTGAGAGAGAAATCTTTTCAATACAGACATATCTGTGAGAACACAGACACTCCGGCCAGTAATGACTCGGGCAGTTAAAGGCTTTATTGATGCAATCGTAAAGATGTAAGAGTTCTGGGTCGCTAACGAGGCAATTTGATGCATTTGGGTTTCCTCTGACTTGTTCCTTTTTTTTTTTATTTTATGCATGTTTTGTTTCATGTCTGTAAATGTAAATTGATAGAGAGATATATAAACAGGTTGATATATATATATATATATACATATACACTGGAGAGACCTAGTGGGAAATGGAAAGCTGAATTGAAGGAATCTTTTGGGGTATCGAAGCCTGGACTTTAAGAAGGATGAGGAGCGTGCTATACATTAGAAGACATGAAGCCACTGTTGCATATGGCGGTCAACGCGCTGAAGATGAAGTAAGGAGTAGTGTCTGAGGCTTGGCTCTGGCTGGTAGATTCCGATTTCCGTACAGCAAGCGAGGCAGCCAGCGAGAGGATGCGTGCATAATGGGGCACGGAATTCCGTTCTTCCTGACATCAACTTGCTAAAGGGGGAAGACACAGTTAGATCAACTGAATCGAATGAATCTTATCTAAAGACTCAGTGAAGCTGTTTCATTATTACTGAAGCCCATTCGAGAACGTCATTCCTACTGAGTTGCAGTCATTTGTTTTCTGTCAGTACGAGCGCAATGCCTGTAATGCTATGTACGCCTGCAAGACGAGGGCAGTGCGTCATGAAACGCGTCCGTGAGCCACCCTGGTGCATCAGCTCGAACTAATTGCTTCATCGCCGGAGACGCCGGAATCACGCTCACGGCACCAGCCACCCAGTGTCAGCTGGCTGGTTCGTTGTGGTAGCCAGTGGCACCCGTAGATAGCGAACTGGTAGTACTAGAACCGTTTCTGTCATACAGGAACAAACTCAGGATGGGTAACAGTGAGGTAACGACGGATTCATAGCGTTTATTGATGGGTATTGATTGATTTAGATTACATCTGTCTAGTTTTCCAAATGCATATTTTAAGGTCAGGCAAACTGTGGACTGTAGGATCTTAATGTTGACTTGAGAAAAATTGCCTCTGTGTATTTATATAGATCACATTTCAATATACATCAGTTCAGGTATGACTGCCAATGGATTTTGATTTAACTGACCAAAGAAATTATTTTCTTTTCTCTTACTGTCATCTATATCGCGTCCGGCTTTTATCTTAAATGTGTATTTCATCAGACTGATAATTTCAGATTAGCTAGAGTTTCCGCTTTCTACACATACTCGTAATGTAGATTTTACGTGCATAAGAAATTTTTCTATCAGGTTCTGATACTGCTATAAGCAATACTGAACCGTGAGCCAATAAAACTGAAGGTGTGCTTTTTTATTAGCCCTGGTGATTGTTTTTCTTTTATGACCGTGTTTTCCAAGCAGCAAATCTATAAACACACACACACACACACACACACACACACCACACACACACACACACACACCAGTTCTCTCCCTTTCTCATATCACAGAAAGGGCATCCGGTATTTCTATAGTCCTTACTATTTTAATCACAATTCCTTCTTTATTTTTTCACCTCATTATCTCTTAAATTTGTTTAATATGATCCTCTACCAGTCCAAGACTCGGTGATGACATACGTCTGTGAAGCTCCACCTTTACTGACCTTAATTTAAAGGCCTTGGTGACTCGCAACTTTTTTTTTTTTAATGCCCTGCTTCGTTAACCTCCGTGTCTCTAACTTTCCTCGGATGAAAAAGAGAAAATCTCCCTTCTTTCATTTTTTGTTGTTGTTGTACTTACAATCACTGGATCCTCCGTTGCTCTGAACTCTTCTCGTCACCCGGCGCCCTAGACCTACGTAGTACACCAACCAGTCCGTTTTCGTCTGTAGCAAAAGTGCCGCACATCATTCTCCCCAAAGCCCCGCCCAGTTCCCCCGTGTGTTCCGGCCAGGCCGCGTCATTCTTTATTCCCGGACTCTGTTGCCAGACTTTCGAACTACCTCTGTGGGGGCGCGCTCTGTGGGCCGCCCCCGTTCCCCTTCCTCCCCCCCCGACAACTACGTTAGCAAGTTTCTATGCTTTGTCTCGCGGGCATTTCCTGCTGCTGAACAGCGTGTTGAACATGATAGGAAAAAGAAAAGACCCTTCCGAAAACTTTATTTTGTGGGACTGTATTCATTCTGTCTCAGTTTTGTCCTGCTGCCTGCCATCGCAATCGCTCCGACTGATGTGAACTTGTGTTCTTACGTGTACAGAATAGGCCTGGGAAGTTGAAGACCTTTTCCACTCTAGTAGATTACTGCTACCGATTGTTGCTGTGTGTGTGTGTGTGTGTGTGTGTGTGTGTGCGTGCGTGTGTGTGTGTGTGTGTGTGTGTGGGGGGGGGGGTTCAAGTTTTCGAGTGAAGGGAAAAGATGATGACACGAGAGAGGTGGCGGATGAGCGGTCGTGAGGTGTGGGAGGGCATCAGGAGAGGTGGGTGGAGATGAGGTTGGAAGGAAGGTATGGGGTGAGGAGGAGTGACGGAGTGACTTGCGTCTGAAGAAGGGTCAGGGGCACCAGGGACTCAACAATGCACCACTTGCTGCTCCTCTTGACAGTGAAACAAAAGCGCCGGGATAACGTGGTCACCGGCAGTGAGGGGTCATGAATGTTCCTCTTCCAAACACACACACACACACAGAAAGACACGGCAGGTCTACGTGGCTAGCCCTTGTTTCCTGTGCTTGCCTCGATGGGTCTGTTTTTTACAGTGATGTCCTCTTTGCAGAACAGGTTGTTGTCATCTCTCTCTTTCTCTCTCTCTCTTTTCTCTTCCCTTTTATTTCATAGTTATCAATTTCCTGGGTTGCGAATAAACACCAGGAACACAAAAGTTGGCCTTATTTGCTCAAATTCACTTCCTAGCTGTCATGTACAATGCACTGAAACCAGAATCGCCTTATCCACAGACAAACCCCCCTCCCCCCACCCACAGACCTCTCTGTGGTTTCCTTGACACCTTCATATGCCCTGGTTCGGTCCTGTGGAGGATTTTGCAAGCATAGGTTTCTATAGTGCAACGGGGTAGGGGTGAGCTATTTTTGTTTCCACTTAAGGGTTGGTGGTTGATTACGAAGTGGTTTGGGTGGGGGAGGTCATATGCAGAGAATACTGAAGTAGAACTAAGGCTATTGAATATAACAAACAGAACAAAAGATATTCCATCTTTTTTTAGAAATGCATTCAAATTATACACCGACGCGGGAGAGCTTCCGACTTTTGGCAATATTAGAACAGGTACGTTTTGACAACCATGAAGAAGTTTCGCTGACGGAGTAAAGTTACTGGCGAAAGCTTAAAAGAGAGAGATGTATAAGTGCTGTGCAAACAGGGAAGGAGTGCGTGTGATTGGGCTATGTACAAGAGGAAGCCCTAAGAGGTTAAGAGGAAGGTGCAACAAGTGGTATGCAAAGTAACCCTTCCTTGGGGTTGCAAAATCACGACTGGCATGAGAAAAATATTCATCCCGATGACTTGAATGTATTACAGTTTAATGAGTTTTCATACGTTGCCGAACAAAATCTTATTTCCACCAAAACCTGAAGATGTATATTAAGAGTCGAGAGACCGTCCGTTCGTGTGTTTGCTTAACCAATGAGACACCGTCAGGCATGTCATGCCCAGAGGGAGAAAAGCTGTGGTTTTCAAAAACGTTAACCAAATATTCATCCTGTTGGCCTTGTGTATATTAGCATAGAGCCAACACATCCCAGGTTATAGAGGAGAGGACGTATGTGTGCGTGCGTGTGTGTGTGTGTGTGTGTGTGTCTGTGTGTGTGTGTTTGTGTGTTAGGGGAAAAGTTTACGTTTTCCTAAACAGGAATATTGCATTTAGGGTTAGATAGGCACATAAAATGCATGGATTATATGGATATTCCTCAATAAAAGTAATAAAGATAATCATTAATAATAATGATGGTTGTAATAACAATAACAGTAATGATATGATAATGATAGTAATAATAACAAAAGAATGATAATAAGAATATAATGATAATAGTAATAATAATGACAATAACACAGTAATGAGAGTAATATTAATAATAGTGTTAGCAGAAGTAGTAGAAGCTGTACTAATGATAACTATAATGATAATAACGTTAATAATACCAAAGCATTGTAGTGAATCACTTAACATCTCACTGAGTCACTGGCCATTTATCTCAAATGGAAACTGAAATTTAATTGCAGTGGTCAATATTATTTCGGATATGCTTCACACCTTTGTATTCATTCATTGTTTGTTCGTAAACAAAGGAATACGTTGGTATGCGGAAAGCACATAGCAATCAGGCTCTTTCGGGACTGTTTGCAGTGTAAGAAGAGATTAGAAACATAAAGATTGCTTTGGAGAGATGAGAAAAGCAAGTAGATAGCAAATGAAGAGCAAGGTCTGTAAATTTTTACACAAGGGGGATAGAATTCAGACCTGGACTTGAGGTGAAGTGATGTTAAATTCTGTTTTTGAATTCATTAATGATGTTGGCTTCATCCACTCTAGCCGCAAGATGATTACATATGTTAACAATCCCGTTGAAGTACAAGTGCTTTGCCTTATTCGAAGTAACACGTTTGTCCTTAAATCTATATCCATAACTACGAGTGAAATCAGGGTGATTTATTATATTCTAAGTAATTGCTTAGATCAAGAGTGTCGAGACCTTTGATAGAATTGAATATCTTTATCAAATCACCTATTAACCCTCTCTTTTCGATGACGAATAAATGAATAACGATTGTGTAGACGGCGCTCATACGACATGCACCTTAGTACGGGAATTATCTTCGTAGTTTTCCCCTCAACTCCCTCTATTCTGTCTACGTCTTTCATCAAATGGGATGATTAAACTGTTGAGTGAGATGAGAGCTCGGTGTTACCTGTTGCTATGTCTCTGTCCAAGCAGTCAATAAACCTCGTATGGCACCTTCAAGTCTAACCAACACTATATCGCCTTTATATCGCATACGTAGGAACATATCACAATTATAATATGGGTATTATGCTTTGTGATATACCTAGGGTTTTGCAGAGGCAGCATACCTGCTACTGGTTCTCCAGCATATTCGATCGCATACCCTTGACATATAATGTGTAAGAGCACTTTACGTTTGTCGGTGAGAGGCAGACATTGCCACTGGGCAGGGAAAGGTGGTCCCGTTTCCCTGAAATTGTTCCCTGACTTTCCGCCAGAATGTTGGACACGCATTGCTGGCTCACACAACTGGTGGACGGGGAGGTAATTGTCGTGAAGAAACAGGGTGGGCGCCGCTGACTCTATTCGTAGTTAATAGATATAACATTCCGACTGCAGTTCTCATTTGCATGAAGATGCATGCTATCGCCCGAGTTGTTTTTTTTCCCCCCCTTACTTCTGATTTGTTTTTGGCTTAAGGTGCAGGAATTTGAGGAGACCTGAAGCTACTTAAGGATGGAGATTTTTTTCTTTATTTATAAACCTCATTTACCCTGACTGACGTCGAAGTAAGAGATAGATAAAGGGATAAATGGAATAAAAGGGAACTGTTGAGATGGACCCCATATATATGTTGTACTTTTTCTCATGTTTCTTGACTTGGGTTAAGCTCTCTTTTCTTATTCTCATATAGCATGATTTATCAACGCTTTGCGACAAGTGCTAAAGAAGTGAAATCATTCGTTTACGGAAGGATCATTAGAAATGGATAATCAAAGAAAACAAAATGTCTGAACTCTTCAGAGACTCAGGAATTCATTTAAAGACGAGAGGCTAAGAATGAGTTTTACGAATTCTTGAAAGACATTGGATCTGCCAATAGACTGGGAGACGTCAGGTCGTTTCCTAAGGTATAGGCGCCTTATAAATGCACGCAGGAAACAATTTGCTTTCTACAATTTAGACTTGAAGGTTCCGAATGTCTGCTTTACTTCCGTGAGGAAGACTTTTATATGTTGCGTGTCTTGAAGGTCACTCATACATTCTCCCACTGTTGGCGTGAGGTTGACACAGACACAGCAGTTGTGAAGGGAGTTTGACACAGATGTAACAGTTAACAAAGGTGCGACAGTTATGAGGGATGAGGCTGACACAAATGCAGCACTTATGAGAGGAGGGGGGGAGGGAGGGAGGTTGATACAGATGCATCATATAGGAGGAAAAGTTATCAAGCGTGCAACAGTTATGTGAGGAGGTGAACACAGGAGCAACAGTTATGACTGGGAGGTGAACACAGATCCGACAGTCATAAGGAGACGTTGACAGATGTATAGAATTCATGAGGCGAGGTTATGAACGCATGCAACATTTATGAGAGGCGGGCGGGTTGATGATGATGATGATGATGGAGGAACTCATCCTTGATCCTGTGGTTCCAGGAGTTGAGGGAAAGGCAGCAGACCATCCACAAACTGGAGTGCGAGAAGCTCTACCTGGGAGAGGAGATCCTTCGCATTACTGGCGTCGAGGAGGGATTCTGGTCTGACCAAACCCTTGTGAGTACTGAGATACCTTTCTGTTTTACCCCTGTGGCTTAATATATACATGTGCACGGTTCCTTAGTCTTCGTACATGGTTGATTAGTCTTCCTGTATGGTTGATTGTCCTCTCTATGTGGTTTTTACTGTCTTCTCCGAATGGTTGAATATCCTAAAGTGGTTGATTTTACTTCCCGCGTGGTTGGGTCATGACTTCTACATGGTTGATTATCTATGGTTATCCCTCCTGTGTGGTTGATATTATCCTTCCTACGTGATTGATAATGTTTCGTATCTAGTTGATAATCCCACTTTTGTGGCTGGTTATCTTTTCTACACGACTGACTGCCTTTTTCTATGATAGAGGTTAACTTTCAGTTCTCTCTTTTGTGATTTTCATGTTGCTTTATCAAGCTTTAATTTTCTGAATGATGTAACTGACCCTAATACTATATCATAAGCACTGAAATGTGTTTCAGTAATGGTAATTTTTCTGTGTTTAGTTGCTACAAACTGAAAAAAAATGTAACCACAACAACTAATATACATTAGTCAACCTTCAACAGACGTAATGTCGTTTTCAGTGTTGATTTATAGGTAGACTTACCTATATCCAATATATCGAAGCAAATTTCACCATAATATAAGAGCTACTCCTAAAAAGCAGCAAACTCATTCTCTCTGAAAACTATACAGGTACACTAACCTAAATCTAAGTTTTCTCTTCGGTCTACAGAATCAGTTTACAAAATATATATACTTTTCCTTGTAAATAGAAATCTTAAAACAGCGAGACAGTCATCTTTAAATGATCTAAGAATATGTCATAAATCCACATTTATGATCTTTACGTTTTTCCATATGATTCTAGTAAAAAATTATAAAACCTTTTATTGCGCAACTTGTACATTTTGGTTTTTATAAGTCGAAGAAATAGCGTGGGCCAAATCCTTAGCAAAAGTAGTATGTGGTCTTAACATGATTTTAAACACCTGTAGAAAGTGTTCAAAATATTTCGATCGTTGGATTAACTGTTTGAGGTTGGTGGCCTTAATTACCCTTAATGATAGGCCTTCGGGCCAACCAAAGAAACAACCAAATATGTAGTTTGTAAGGACGATAAAGGATACTCAAGGGACGTGATGGGATTCGAACCAGTGAGTGCTAGAAGTAGCTAGAACATTTCTATTATGCACAAAACCGGATTCTAACCCTATATATATATATATATATATCAATTTTCCATTCATTTAAATTAGTAAGTGAGAAATATCTCAACCTACAATTGCTAGGTTATTTTGGACGAAAGTCCACACGTGTAAAGCACACTATTAATACTTAAGTCTTTAAGTTTGAAAAGTGAGCCTGGAAAGAAAATTACCATAGGCTAATCTATCTAAACATATTCTGAAATAGACATTTAGAATATCCTAATTAAGATTAGTGCAGTATATTGATGATAGCACGACATGATTATCTATTCAATACAGCCTTAATGACCCCGTGGTAGTTGATAGACCTAAATCCCTTAGTGAACAACAAACGACTTTTCATCAGTGACTGAATTGACGTGATGTGAAACAGCTTTACAGTCTTCCAAGCTCATTGAATCGTATAGTCGCTTGATATCCTTATTCCTCCTGCACATATGTCCCTTTGGCTCGGGGGTCTCGAGCAGCAGGTGTGGTCCAGGTGTTGCGGTCCGCCGTCACATGGGAATTTAGCCTTTCATCCATGAATAATTAGAGTCGATGTTAAGGCTTTGTACTCCTTGACGTCATGGCAGTGACGTAGGGTTGTGTGCTAGGGTATTTTGCCCCTATTATTTTGCTGAAGGATGAGAACGGGTAATATTTGGTTGATACAAATTATATGGGAACAGGTCATTAACGAGAGTCATCTGGTGGTGCCATGATTAACTAATTTTAGTGGTGGAAGGAAATGTTTATTCAATTGCCACTAAAGACATACCATTATACACAGAGACTATTTTAGCGTATAATAGGCCTCATTGTCACCCTTTGAGGGGGGGGGTGTGCCTGTTTGTTTGCGTGTGTTGTTGTTCGAGAGAGAGAGAGAGAGAGAGAGAGAGAGAGAGAGGGAGGGAGGGAGGGAGGATGAGGGAGGGAGAGAAGGAAGGAGGATGAGGGAGGGAGAGGGGATGAGGGAGGGTGAGAGTGAGAGTGAGAGAGAGAGAGAGAGAGAGAGAGAGAGTTGAAGTGAGAGCTAAATTGGTAGGATTCAGTGGCATGTCAGAGCTGCTGTGGTGTGTGTGTGTGTGTGTGCGTGCGTGTGTGTGTTTGTGTGTGTGTGCGAGTGTCAGTCCACATGTGATGCCATTGGTTCAGTGTTATCTACGGTGGAGTGTTCAGTGCGAGGGTGGGGAATCATGCGATGGTCTCTCGCACGATTGTCAGTGAAACGGAGCCGTCGCTTGGAAAAGGGAAAAGATGTTTAAAGTGAATTCCCTCCGAGAAGATCTAGTGTTTTGTCTCAAAAGATCATAATCGTTTATGAAGTGAGACGAATTCCGTATCGTAGATCAGTGATTGTGTTTGTGTACTCGGAAAATGATTCTTGTATCTAACTATCTGGGAATATTTTGTGCATATTTGGAGACTCAAAGAAAATTTTATCTAATCTGCCGAAGGACAGAGTAATACAGCCACAGTGATACGGTCATCTAAAGCAATACCTGAAGTGCCAGAAACATTAAGGTGCCAAGAATAAGAACAAAGTACTCTCAGAAAATTAAGTGAAACTTTAAAAGATAATCAGAAATGCTTTATACCGACTATACATATCACGTATTGAACTCCGAGAGCAAGGAGAAATGTGTGCAGTTTGATATTTTGATTAATAGGGGAAAAAACGAACGTAGGAATTGTTTTCTGAAGATTCAACAACTAATGCTCTCGTCTTTTGGTTAAACATCTTTTTTTGTCTTTGTTTTTATGATAATATATTGATCTCTCACGACAAGTAGAGTGAGACTCTGTACACTGAGTGCATTAGGAGTATATGAGGGCAGGAGCACTCAGGGTAGAAGATGACATCTTTAAACTACTCAGCTGAAGAGATCATAGTGATACGGAATTTTGCCTCGAGCACATTGATTAGGGAAAGGTTTTTGCTGGACTCCGCCAGCTAGTGGTTACTGTACGAGCAAAGGCAACACCTTCGGCAAGACTGTCATGTACCTCTTTACCCCAAAAGGAGTCCATCATTTTCCTGCTCCTTTCGTAGAGTGCAACATCGAAGTTGTAGGAACCCCTGAAGAGAGGTCCTGGTGTAGGATGATAAGGATAGGGATGAAAGGAAAGTGTTATGGCTATAGCTCTAAGGAGAACCCATGGAGAAAGACGAATAATTTGAGTCCCTTCGTCTCATCTTCCATCGTCCAAGGAAAATGATTTTCCTACGTCACTCTGACGGAGGAAATTACTTACCCCAAAATAGTGACTATTTTCCAAGAGAAAAATCTTGGATGGTTACATGACGGTCGTGTAATAGAGTTGTTCTTCACTCTGATATTCCACTTTAGTTTGTGAAATTCAGCGTCATTTATTGAGCCAAGTAAGGATTGCTATGATAGTTGGATACCAGGACACAGTCACGCACACACACACACACACACACACACACACACACACACACACACACTTACCATACGACAGACGTTAAAGTTGAGTGGTTCTCTATCACACAAACAGTCTTCTGTGAATATAAACATATTCAGTACATGAATGAAGACGCCATCATCTTAAACTATCGTCTGAATCACGAGAGAAATAGAATTTGTCGAACACATCAGCTAAAAGGAAAAGGATTTTGTCGAGATTTTAATCACACGAGTGAGATCCGCAGGTCATTAGTGTGACCCAAATAAAGCAATATTAGGGCACATTAATCATTGCTATTACTCATTTCCTAAATGGGCACGAGAGAGGCATTCCACAGCTGGCCTTTATAAACACGTTCGACATCATCCAGTCGTAACAATGAATGCAAAATGAACAACTTTTCCGGTGACCTTTGTACATTCATCTCTTATTTTTCATTCGCTCTGGGTGAGACATAAATCAAATGTGTACAAAAAAGTATCTACGTATGTCTGTTTAAGTGTCTGTATGTGTGTTTCATGTGTGCAAGGCAAGTACGTGTTGATAATTTCATTACATAAATTCTTTTCTTTAAATCTTATTAAGTGCAGTGTGGCGTGTTGGAATATTAACAGTGAGATCAAATCCACGAAGCAGTAGTTAATAATACGCATCAAATATACGTACGAACAGCAAATTTTTTTAACTACCCATTCATACAAATATACATAGGTATCATATGTATAGAGGATAACAACGCCTGTGTTAGAGAATGCATATGAATGTTACGTCATCGACATAGCTAGGTTTTCCTCTCTCTCTCTCTCTCTCTCTCTCTCTCTCTCTCTCTCCCTCCACCACCCGCATTAACCGCACCTCCACGGACAAACGAACATACCTATGTGCACACACCTCCTGACCCACATAAACGACAGTATTGGGTCAAAGCCATATATACATACATACATACAGGCTGACGTAGAGCCAGTGGTGGTGCGGGGAGGGACTTATACCGTAGTGGTATAGAGAGATGTTGTCGAAATCCCTCTCTCAACGTCTGTATACGTAACATCCTCTCTTCCGCCACAGTTTATATCGTTTGCAAACATTATCTTTCTTTTTTATTCTATGTTCTTTTCATCTGAGAGAGCCATGACCGTGGTATGTTTTGCCAGTGCTATGTAGGTCACTATATATATATATATATATATATATATATATATATATATATATATATATATATATATATATATATATTTATATAATAGATGATCCTCATTTGGCTCTTTCACTTGTTCCTTATTTTGAGGAGTAATACAGGAGGGGAAGATTTCCAAGCATCCCTTCCCCACTATCCAGTCCCTCAGAGTTGCCTTTTACGACACGCAGAGCTTGAAAAGCGATGACACTTTTGGCAACTGCTAAGTTTCGTTTGTATCTAGGGCTACAAGTGTGTGTGTGTGTGTGTGTTGTGTGTGTGTGTGTGTGTGTGTGTGTAAGAGAGAGAAAGAGAGAGATATGAAACAGACTGACAGATACAGACAAATGTACCCAGACAGATGGATAGAAAGATAGGATAACAGACAGACAAAGTATACAATTTGTTAACAAAGACACAGATAATCATACACACACACACACACACATACATACACATCGTAATCACTGCTTCAGGTACCTAAGACTGTCCACGATCTATCAAACAAAGGTAATAAAGATTTGGAGCAAATAAAAGTGTGGGAAAGACCCGGTATACTCACTAACCAGCTGCATAGATGATCCCCTGAAAAAAATATATATAAATATGATGTATCTAATTCCACGTCTGACCCTGTAACACTGACCCACTGAGAGACATTATAAATTATCGTGATTCAACCCAATTCGCAGGAAGACCCTAACTTTTCCACCCCGGGACTGTCATGATGGTCTGCTGACTCCTCTTCGTCCTTTGATTAGCCACAATTCGCCTTCTTATTCTGTTTCATGTACCAACGTTACTGAAATTTTGGTAACGAACACTGAAAATCTGTATGGTCTCCGGGCGTTATAGAGGATGATCAAGGAAGCGAGGAGGAGCAAGGGGTCGAAGCTCAATACAAACGATTTGCTGCCTCCTGCTTTGTTTTTGGTTAATTCGAGGGGTCGCAAGTCATTGTTTTGCATCCTCTATTCTGTTCCCTTAGTGAACTGCTGATGCAAAGCTGATGTGTCATAACTCTTTTTATCTCTCTCTGTCCTTTATCTCCTAGTGTTACTTCCTCTTAGATGTAGTTTTCATGATTATTCGATTCTTTTTAATGAATGTATTGGTATCAGGCACACGTCTCTTTTCAAAGGACACTCTTACTAGACCTGTTTATGGACCCAGCAGCAGGGCAATGGCAGGGAGTATATGGGAGTACATGAGAGAATGACAACAAGGTGGGAGGGACCCAGTTGGCCCATATCTAGGTTGTCTGTATAGAACTTAAATCTATAAGGGAAGGAGTGAGGAAGGCAGGCAGGTAGGTTCATGGACAGCGAGAGAAAGAAAGAGAGAGAAAGAGAGAGAGAGAGAGAGAGAGAGAGAGAGAGAGAGAGGGAGAGAGAGAGCCAGCTAGCCGGTGAATCATCAGGGTTTGGCACACCTGTGCCAACAAGTGTGTCAGTGGATGATGGCACACACACACACACACACACACACTCTCTCTCGAGCCACCAGTCCGTCCTCTTCTCGCGTGCTTTGGCGAATGAGGGAGGGAAGGGAAGGGAGAGAAAAAAGCTTTAGACATAACGCCCTTTTATCTAAAGATATAAAGCACTATATATATATATGTATATATCCACTGTGGATAGATATGCCGCCCCCTTGTCGGGAGATATGCCGGGCTATACTCCACTCAGGATAGAGGTCTCTGTGCTCTGTTATCCTCACGTATTAAGGTACACAAAAGAACTGATTAGTGACGCAGAACAGAAGGACTTTAGGTCATGAGAGAAGTGTGTAATGGTGTAGTTGTGAGCGTGTAGTGCCAAAATCACTAGTGCCAGAAAATAGATATCACTACAAGTGGAAGAAAATAGATGTCACTACAAGTGAGAGAAATTAGATGTCACTACGAGTGTTTATTCCTGGGATATCAGTGATGAAGATGCAGACAAACGTGAAACGAATACGGAAAACCCAGGTCTCTAGTGTCTATGCAGAGATCAAATGTATTACTGCAGAAGAACATTGGACAGTGAAAAAGAAGAATTAAGAAAATTTCTATCTTGTGATTAGTCAGAAAAAACATTAAAAGTATTTATCCTTGGTGCTTTAAATGATATACCGTTGTGTTTGGCAATATAGGTCACCTGTTAGTACTTACGTTATTTTAGCTTCCTTTTCATCTAATGTGTTTGATATTTATTCTGCACAGTTTTGAAATGATTTCTTATGAATACGAATCTTCCACAGTAAATGAAATATCCACTGATAATGACGGTATTTAGTAGAAGGGAAAGCAAAATGTGTAGAATATACGAAATTCTGTGGAATGATTAAAGATCCTATAGCAACGGAGTGGGTAACAGACTCGTGATACTGGATTGACGTGATATCCAAGATAGAATTTCTAGGAAGAAAGGAAAAAAACTCCTCAACACACCTGCGCACGATGTTCCCATTGGGTCAGCAGCACCAGCAGCAGTGTGGTAGTGGTGGTGTAGTGCTCCCAGCAGGTAGCTCTTCCAAGGGGCGCTTCCACGACTTCGATCACATTTCCAAGACAGGACAGAGGAGAACGAGTCATACCGATGGACATGTCGGCCCCTCCACTACCAAAGCAGAAAACGGGAATATCGAGAGAACCGACAGAGAGAAAACGGAGACGCACAAGAAGGCGCGGACGAAGCAGAAGAGATCATCCTCGAAGACAATTTCCAGTCAGAAGGAATTCACCGACTTATGCGCTCCGACGCTTGCTGGAGCCGTCGGGAGTCAGGAAGGAGGTGGTGTGGCCATAACCCTAGAGCCTGACCAGGATGAATCTTTCGACTCAGAGTCTCCTTTCTCCAGGAAGAGTTTGAGAGACTATCTGAAGGAAGATTCCCCAACTTTGCAGAGAAGGGAGAGGAAGAAGAAGACGACGAGACCACAAGAGCAAAACCTGACCTCATGGAAAAGCTGCTCGGCCTTGCAAGCGTGTCACAGAGACGAAGTCAAGAACGATGGGGACTCGAGAAGCAAGCGGCCAGGAAAGTGGTCGCCCTCACCCGAGAGGAGAAAGTCGGTCAGTTTCGAAATACCACAGTTTCAAGAGGTCAGAAGATACCCTCCCGAGGAAGAAGACATGAAGTGCCACAAGGATTCCCGGAAGTCTAGAGGTATAGGGAGCGTGAACAGGGCCTTTAGGAAGTCCCTGTCGAAGGGACTCGGTAAAAGGACTCAAAGTCCTTCGGCCCAAGGGAATAAAGAGCCGAAGCCCGCCGAAGGAAGCAAGTCACGCGGCTCAAGTCCTCTGCCTTTCCTACGACTGAGAAAGTCCAGCAGTAAGGAGTCTCTACCTAAACGACCTTTATCCGAAACGATGTCGACTTCGTCACACTCATTCCTAAGGAAAAAAATGTTTGATTTCGACAGAGACTCCTCCGTCAAGTCTGGGGGAAGTCACCTGTCGGAACATTTGGGTAAATTCAACAATCTGAAAGCCAATCTCAACATGCGGCTTTGCAACAACGACAATACCGAGCCTATGCTGACAGGCTTCGTGAGGGACAGCAGTGAGTTCCTCCAGATTAGGCCCAAGGCAGGAGACGGCGACACCCTTTCACTCACCAGTTTCACGAGCATCGAGTCCTCAGCCTCAGGCGCCAACAAAGTCCGACACGCGAGATTTAGCAAGAAGAGGTACTACGATTTTCCAGACCCAACCCAACAGGAATTGAGGATTCGTTCTTCGGCCAAGACGAGATCGACCGCACCCATAAAAGCCTTCAAGAATATCTTAGGCAAGAATTCCAAGAGCGTCATGGATCTCACTGCCCTTGAAAGAACGAGCTCGAGCGGTCTCTCCAGGAGTTATGACGATATCCTGAAGGAGAATAACTTCCCAACTCAGGGGGAGTTTCTGGTAGACGCCAGAATGCTGACCCTGAGCCAAGACGACATCGAGGCAGGAGACTTCGACGATGACGCTTTCTACTACCGGGATTTTTGTAGACGTCGAAGGAGCTCCATTTCAGACGACGAGAACCTGAGCACGTCGTGGAAGACTCCTACCTCGAAAGGCAGCTCTTCCTCCCGTATATCCAAATCAGAAAGCTCAGGAGGACAACAAGCGAAAGAAGAGACTGGTGAGGGGTCGAGAAAAGCGAGTGAGAGTGTAATAAACAGTGTGGAGTGTGATGCTACGCAGGCTCTCGAGTCTTCCGCAAAGGCTAGGAGAGGGTCAGTCCACAACATAATTCTGAGGTATGAGGCGATGGAACAAGTGAAAAATCAGTCTAACCCCTCATCACCGACGAACATGAAGCCTCCGGTCCCTCACAAACCAAGAAGTCTCAAAAAATCACTAAGCGATGAGGGTACATCTACTCTCACGGCCTCGGCTGAACGCCAGCTTCAAAGCGGACACCTCTCCGCTATCGACGTCTCCGCTTACAGCAAAATCCCGGGTGACCTGAGCGATGGGGGAGGCTTTGTGTGGAGGACGTCAGTGCCTTGGGCTAAAGACTGCAAAAGCAAGATCAAGGAGAAGGGCTTGCAGCCACGACCAACGCCCAGGTCCTCTCGCACCAGCCCCACAAGAGAGGCTGCTGGCTCAGAAGACACGAACGAGAGGAGAAGTACTACCGAAGGGACAGCCGAGCACAAGGAGAACGGAGGCTTGCGAGACGAATTCGAAAAACGTGACGTACAGAGAAATGAAAGAAAACAGGTTGGTTCACAGAAACGGGAAGAAGGAGGAACTGTTGCAGAATGTGAAACGTACGTTAGGGAAGACGCCGGGAAGAATGACTTTGGAAAGGTCGTTCTCACATGTGAAAGCTGGTACAAGGAAGAGAGTTTGCAGACTTGTCAAGAAAAAGTTGTTTCAACGAGTGCAAGACTTACCGACGAGAAAGGGTCACACAGATACGAGGAAAAAGATAGTGTGAATACGAGGTGTACCAGAGAAGAGAATGAAGTTGGATATGAAGGAAAATCAAGTGTGGAAAGGAAAAGACATAAAGTGAGGGAAAGAGTACATAAATGTGAGGGAAACGCAGCGGTGGAAAACACGAAGGGAGCCCAACTACGAGACCCTCATAGGAACGCCATAGATAATGCACCTGACGTTGTGGATTGTGAGCTTCGACTTCCCGTTCCACAAGTGATCATAACTTCTGAAACTGACCACAAGGTGATGGAAGCTGAAGACACGGCTGCTCCCTCAACTCTCGCTGCCCTTGAAAAGAAGAAAACGTTGAGGAAATCAGAATCAAGCGCGTCGGAGGGCAGGGACACCTGGAAACCTAACGCCTCCAGAGAGAGTTCCAACGAAGGAACCCCCGGGCATTCCGTAGCTCAGCAGTCCTTGAGCGTGAGCTCGGGCGAAGACGTTGGATTCTTTACGTCCCTCCACCGCCTCGTGAGGAAAAACCCAAGCATCAGCTCCAGCGAGGAGCAGCCCAGCTTGAAGCAGAGGATCGCCAAGAGGCTGTCATCAAGCGTCAGCTCCTCCGAGGAACGCGAGATCACCGATCTGACTCTCGGGAAGAGACCTTCCAAACCTCCCCACAAAAAGAAGACCCCTCCGAAGAGGCCACCCCCGCCGACGCTAGTCTTCGACAAGTTCAACACCTACAATCAGTACTTGACGATCAATGCGCCTCCAATACCCCAGACACCTCCTCCTCCTCCCAAGCCTCCAAGACTATTCCAGATTCTCTCAGGGCATCGGAAACCCGCTGAGCTTGACATGCTGACGGAAGCTCACAACTATCGCCGTTATTCCCTCGTCGACAGCGACCTGGACATGATCCGGTCCGGACGCGGGAGTGAGGATCAAGCCAGCGATCTGGTCCGCCAAGACTCCGCTACGGACGCAGAGACTGACGGCGGAGGAGAGACGTACACTAAGTTTCCACTGGGGGAAAATACGGACGAGGATTCACTTCTCGAGTATCCTCTCTCTCCCGAGCCGGAGGATACACTGTCTCTCAGTGTCAGGGGCATGTTATCTGACACTTCCCCCTCACTGGGTATGAGTCAATCCAAGGATGATACTCCCTTCGCCAAAAACTCCTCTTTAGAGCCGCCCCAGTCTCCATGCCTGGAAGGAGAAGGGGGCAGTCTTAGTGAAACGGAGATCACCCAAGAGTCTCCAGTTACTGGACCTCCTCACGATGCAGAGGATGGCATGCAAGGCGCTGCGAAGGTAGAGGATGAAGATGCCCCAGTGGTCAACTCTGCTCCGTTCCCACTAGTTGGGACGGAGTCCTTAGAGAATAATGCCTCTCCGATGAGTGAGTACGACAACGTTGGCAGCGGACAGTCGTCGTGGTCGTACGGAACAGACGACCAGTACGTTGAAGCAACAGCCGCAAAGGAAACTAAAAGTAAGGAAGAGAGACAGGTTGATATACGGTCTGAGGAAGAGGCTGAAAGAGACAGTGAAGAATTCTCAAGGGAGAGCGAAGTCCCTATGACACACAAGCAAGAAGAGAACTCAGAGGTGGTAGACATTCCTACCAAAACTGGGGGTGAAGTGAAGAACATACAGTCCACCAACAGCATCACCACGCATGCAACACAAGTGACAAAGGAAAATGTTTCCGATGTCGTAAGAGAAGAAACGTTTGCAGCAGTGACAGTAAAAAATGACACTAAATTCAGCAGTACTAAACAGGAGCAGTGTGACTCACAGTCTAAAACTGACACGAGCCCAAAAGGAAATGCAGCGTCTGCTGCTACAGTAACACAGGAAACCGAAATTAAAAAACAAAGATTGAACATTAAGGGAAATACTGAAGGCACCAGTAACTGTATATATGAAAAGTCTACATCCAGGACACAGGAAGAGTCAGAGAGTTCAGAAGATATAGATATCGGTTCAAAATCCGGGAACAATGAACAAAATTTGCGTATATTGCAGTTTCAGGGAACAAGTACATCAGAGTCATGTTCCTTGCAGAATGAAGCACCTAACATGGAGGAGACAACCAGTGGAAGAATTCTTGATGATGACGGTACTTTACCAGCAAAATATGAACCTGTTTTGGATAATGAGGAGATACCGGTAGATGAGGTTGTCTCCGGTTTGCTGAAACTCACAACGCACGTTGAAAAGACGACCATCAACGCTAGCACTAGCAGCGCCAACCTCCAGGAGGGACGGAGTAATTCGAACGACACGAACAGTGTAAGCGATCCAGATGAAACTATCGCTCCAAGCTCGTTCCCTGAGGAACAGAACAGTCCACAAGAATCAGCCAAGGAAGGCACAGTGTATAAGGTCCCTTCCATTCCTCAGTCTCCGACTCCAGTGCCGGCGCCTCGCATTTCCAGGGATCTCAGGCCTTTGCCGACGCCGAGGCAGTCGAAGGCCGTGTCTGCCCCACCTTCCAGGCCCGGCTCGGCGATGTCTACGGCATCGGACCGCCCTCTCCTCGCTATGTTTTTCGAGAAGTTGCTGGAAAGCCACACGACCTGTGAGACTCCGAGACTCTCCAAGTCCGCAGACGAGGTCTCTTCGGGAGAGTACTTGCAACCACAGGATGAGGATAACCTCTCCAAGTCGGAGAGTCACCTCATGCGGAGGGAAAAGAATGAGGGTCAGTACAATATGTATGAGGAAGATGACGTCAATGACGTGAATGATTGGAGGAGGAAGCCATCGCTCCTCGATTCTCCCAGCATTAGCGACTGTCCCTCCATTTGCCGCTCGTACAAAAGCGAGTCGTACACTCACCCTGCTCGTACGGCGCTATCCCCGACCACAGCCCGTCGGTGCGTGTCTGAGAACGAGTTTGTCAGGGGCTCTGGCTGCGGCCGAGCTTCGACTTCGTCTTCGGGCGACAGCGCCCCGTCCGCACGCTCACGCCCTCGCTTAAGGGCACGCCCTAGGCTGACGCGCAGCAACGCTGTCGTCTTGTCAAGCGACGAGGAGATCGGAGATGGATCCGATGCAGGGGCCCTGACCACTGTGGTGTCAAAGTTGAACCGCAGCCAGGGGTCGCGTGGTGTTTGGGTCCGTCGGGCATCCGATTCCATCCTGACGGGGGCGCGGATGGACTTGCCCCTGGTTAGGAAGCACTCCATCGGGCAGCTGACGGAGACTGGCTACTCCGGCGACACAGAAGACGACGAAGAGGTGGGTAGCTAGATGTAGTAGGGTTCCCTGTGTCATTTGTGGGCCCTGTTGGCTTACATTTCGGGTCATTTTCTTGCCAAACAGAAATTCTCAAAATGTTTCTGTTAATTTATAAGCCACACTGTTACCATGGTCAGTATGAAACGCTCTTGCTGTAGTCCCCGTATGGGAATTTACAACCTTCGTTTGCGCTGTAACTGCTCTTCATTAGGTACAGATTTTCCTCTGAAATTATCATATTCTTGATGAACTTTGGTTAGATAAAAGATAGTCTTGCTACACCTTAGGGACTAGAATCATGGGATATTCATAAGATTATGCCTGTTGTCTGAAATTATCCAAGGCTGGAAGTACAGTGTTATAGTTCTTGTAACCACAGGTGAATCCGGTTATTGTTACAACCGCAGGCTCTCACTGTAAAAGGCTGATAACAGTGTTCTCGTTACAATAATGATTTTGTGTTGAAATGATGTAAATGGCTACTGTAAGTTTGTTGTCAGTAACGAAACCTGTTGAAATATATATATATATATATATATATATATATATATATATATTCCCGAGGATGGTGTAGAAGTAGTGCTACCTACATATTTCCTCTGTGTTGTAGAGGACGACTAAGAAGGGCAGGAATGAGGGGCTGATAATCCTCCCCTCTTGTCTTATCGCTTTCATAAGTAAGAAGAGAAGGATCCACGCGAGAATTTCTACCTTAATTCCTCAAGTCGTCTTCCCAAAAGCTAGATCTCAAAGGCGGGAAAGCACGAAGAATTTATATACATATAAGGTGATATATATATACACATATCATACATGGAAACTCTTTCAGTAGAAAGAATGAAAAGGAATTACAACACTGGCATCTGACACACACACACACACACACACACACACACATTTTCCGCATCTGTTGACGTATTCAACTCACGGGACAATGATGATATGACCGGATGTTGCAGAGATAGCCTCTGTGCCACGCACTGCGGATTTTCTCTTTTTCTTTCCACTCTTTATCTCATGAATTATGGCGTTCCATTTGGTTGCGATATCCCGTAGGGGCAACAAGCGGGTTCCTTAAAGTAAAGCAGATGAACTGAGTCTTGGGAAGTCTCGGGGCCAGATGTATAGTCATTTCAGAATGAGTTTCGATTATGATTTTGTTTCTTTTATATTCGTAAATTTTTGAAGGGAAATATTCTCCTACTTTATTTTTCTTCTCCATTTTCTTCTCATCGTAAATTAGTCTCCTCCCGTTTTCTTTCCTGTTCTTCTCCCTTTCATCCTTACTCCATTTACTATCTATGGGTTCCTCCTCTTCACAAAACTAATCCTCACTGAGGATATCCTATTCTTTTGAGTTATTCTTCCATCACACACACACACACACACACACACACACACACACACACACACACACGCACACACACACACACACACACACACAC
>JAYMFT010377703.1:0-20878 GCA_038088735.1 Panulirus argus | reverse complement strand
TTATTATTATTATTATTATTATTATTATTATTATTATTATTATTATTATTATTATTATTATCATCATTATTATTATTGTTATTATTATTAGTAGTAGCAGTAGTTGTAGTAGTAGTAGTAGTGGTAGTGGTAGCAGTAGTAGTAGTAGTAGCAGTAGTAGTACGTAGTAGTAGTAGTAGTAGTAGTAGAAGCAGTAGTTATAATAGTGGTAGTGGTAGCAGTAGTAGTAGTAGTAGTAGCAGTAGTATTAAGTAGTAGTAGTAGTACTGAATTAACCACAAGCAGAGACTCGAAAATATAGAGAGAATTGACGTAGCATTGAAAATAGCCTTACAGAAATCGGATCCGTGGGGTTTAAGGATATGCAAGAGTCGTAACGCGAGTCCGAGGGCGGAAATTGACCAGCAGTCCAGTGAATATTGATGAGGGTGGCAGTGGCTGGGGTGTCCGGGTAGCGGTCACTGTGGCCTCGGAAGGGGCTTCGATTCTGTCGTGGTGTCGAACTGCGACTTGGGGACGAGGGATCTCAAGGTGGCGGGAGTTGGCAGTGGTGGTGGGGAAAGGCGGCACGCTTTTGGGATGCTGGTTTTTCTTCTGCTTCCTTCTTCCTCGCTCTTCATTCCTTCTTTACTTCTCAAACGTTTCGTCCCCTTCACCAGCCTGTAGCACAAACGTTCCCTTCCCTTCCCCAAACTGTTCTACAAACGTTCTTCCCCCTCCCCTTCCCATACTGTAGAACGAACGTTCCCTCTCCTCCCCAGTTGTAGTACACAAACGTTCCCTCCTCCCCTCCCCCCAGCTGTAGTGCACAAACTTTCCCTTCTCCCCTCCCCCCAGCTGTAGTACACAAACGTTCTTCCCTCCCCTCGACTGTAGTACACAAACGTTCCTCCCCTTCCCCCCCAGCTGTAGTACACAAACGTTCCCACCCCCTCTTCCTATGCAGCGTTGCAAACGTTCCTTCTAGCCCCCAGCCACCCCTCCTACCTGACTGGGTCAGCTGCCACTTCATTAGGAATTCATTCCAATGATCTTTACGAGAGACGCCGGCAGCGACAGCCCTAGACCCCCACGTTGACTGGTCTCTGTCTGTTTACGTTCCCCTGTGTCTGTGTCGGTGTCTGTGTGAATGTGTCTTGGTGTCTGTGTCGTATGTATAGTCTAGTCTGTATTTCGTGTAAGTGTCTTGTGTATTTTCTAGCCTAGCTGCAGGTGTCTGGTGTGTGTGTGTGTGTGTGTGTGCATGTGCGTGTGTGTGTGTGTGTGTGTGTGTGTGTGTGCGTGTGTGTGTGTGTGTGTGTGTTTCTGACGCATGTCTGGTTTATATGTGTCACGTGTATGTATCAGGTATGTACGTCAGGTTTTCATGTGTGCTTCGTGTACATGTGTGTGTGTGTGTTTGTGTACACCTCATGCATGTACGTATTTGGTGTATGCGTACGTTTTGTGTATGTTTAAACTGCCGTGGCGTGTGTATCTTTAGTGAGTGCTTGCAGTACACATTTCTTACTCAGAATATTCCTCTTTGCCCCAGAATTCACAAGAGAGATTTATTCGAAACTGTAAGTTATTTATTGCATATTTGAGGAAAGCGTTGACCTGCCTCCTAGAGGGAGGGAGCGGGGCGAGTCACTTTGCTGCCGGTGACGGGGTCTTAAAGAAAAAAAAACATCGTAAAGCTAGGAGGAACTTGTCTCTCTTTTTTCTAAGTTCGCCCCGTGTGTTGTAAGTTCCTCTTAGTTGAGGGATTCCTTTCCCCTGCTACTAGTAGCTTCGACGATCCTGTAAAGGGAGTTAAGTTTTCTCCTTTTCTACCGGCATTGCCTGGAGCCATAGTGCTCCGTCTCCCTATTTCACCCGGCCTAACTGGCCCCCTCCTCATCGTGCCCCGTCTCCCTATTTCACCGACGCTAACTGGCCAGCCCCCATCGTGCCCCGTCTCCGTATATCAGCCACGCTAACTGGGGACTGGGTTTCCAGTTAATAATTCACCCCCCTCATGCCGACTGTTCCTGCCAGATTCCGACGCACGACACGCGAGTCCACAATTATGCTTTGGACGAGCGTAAAAAAAAAAAAAGAAAAAAATCGTGTAAATATCGGTTTTAAGCGGCGAGGCAAAGATGGATTTTTGGCTCTTGAGGGGGGGGGGGTTAAGGGGGGAGGGGTTGTATTCCCCCTCCCCTTATCCCCCTCCCTCACTCCCCTCACCACCCCTCGCACACAAAAACACCCACGAAAGGTCTTTCGAGCCTGGGAAAGGGGGAAGGGGAGGGGGTGGAGAGAGACGACCCCTCAAATTACACCTGCCGTTTTACTGCATCAATCAGGGTGTTTCTTCCCCTCCCCCTCCCCATCACCTACTCCCCACCATCTCCCCAACACATACACACACAATGCCCACTCCTCAGCCCCCCACCTCCCGTGTGTGTGTGTTTGTATGTGGGTGGATGAATACCTGTTTGTATTTTACGGTGAGGAGTTCCGGAATTCGCTTGGCCCCATCTCCTGAGCTCTCCATGCCGTAATACAAGATCTTAAACGTTTTTTGTGTTAAATGCTGTCAGCATTTACAGTGTCATCACTATGGCGTTTTTACATTCCCCCGCTGATCTTGTGCCGTAAACGTACTCATTTACAATTTCAGTAATCGAGGTGACCAGCTGGAAATACCTGTTTTGATCTAGGTTTTTGAAATGGGGTTCCGAAGAGTCGAATTGGCAGGTCCACATCCCTGTGCTTAAGGTGTAGTCAAGATGTTAACCAGTGGACAGTTTCCCTCGTTAAGAGCTCCACTGACTCGCTGGTCTGTTGATGATGATAGGTTGCAAACAAGCCCCAGTTACACTCTCAACGTTCCTGTGACTCTCCTGCCCTGCCGGGTTAGGTTAGGTTAGGTTAGGTTAGTTAGGTTAGGTTAGGTTAGGTTAGGGGGCCAAGAGCAGGTCCTCCCTCTCTCGTGTCCCATTTCATTACTTTGCCTCACCAACTGCCACCACTCCCACACCTACAGCAGCGCTTCCCACACCCACGGCAACCACTCCCCCACCCCTGCAGAGCAACCCCCCCACGACCCCCATGACCGACGAACTCACTCCCACGCCACGACCCCTCTCCATGGGGGGGGGGGCACCGCTATCAAATCCGCGTCGGGTCGTGAAGCATGCATAAAGCGGTGAATAATTCAGGCCGGTCGGACGGACAGACACCCGCCCGCCTGACGCAGGCTTGGGGGAAGCGTACTGCTGACGGAGGCCATGGCCTCTCCCCTCCGCCCACCTCCTCAAGGTGTTTGCGCGAGTGCTTTTTGTAGGGGAGGTGAGCGACGCGTCGTCGCTTCTTCTTCTTGAACCGTCCCTCCAAGTGTTTTGTAGGAGTTTATTGACGGCTCGTGCGTGAGGAGGGGCGTGCGTGCGTGCGTCATTTTTTTTTTAAGCCGAAGCGTCGAATTGTTTCATCGTAGCGTCAAAGACAAAGGTAGATGAAGGCACGACGCGTCGTGGACGGCTTTATATACGTTTTTCCTCTGTTCCGGGTGACTCTGGGCGACGCTTGGCGTCCCTCACGCATTCATGAGGAATTTGCAGACCCGACGGCGTTCTGGAAGCCCGTCATTTGGATAAGGCGGGCCGAGAGAGAGAGACTTTGTTGTGGTTGTTATAGACGAACCACTACAATAATGACCCCTTTTGCAAGGGGTCGTAAGTGATATGCTATGTTCCCAGGACGCGAACGCCCTCCCGCTGCGGGAGCGTGCAATTTGCGATGGATTGAACTCGAGAAAAGTAGAGCAGACTAAAAATTTTTGGTGGGGAAAGTTGTTGGTGATGTTGGTGATGGTGTTGGTGGTTGTGTTGGTGAGACTGTACGTATTTGTTGTGTCGTTGGCGTGAGAGGGTTAGGCCACGATGGGGCCCTTAAAACTCCAGCCAACCACCGGTTCGCTGGTTACCGATCCTACTTGGGGGAGGGGGTGAGGGAGGGGGGAGGGGGTTAGATGGGGAATGAGTCCCGGGTCTCTTGCTAACGAACCACAGGCGACCACCCTATTGGTGATATGTCCCCTCTCCTCTCCCCCCCACTGGTCTACCGGAGGAGGGGGGAGGGACCACCACCCACCCCTCCCTCCCTCCCTCCCGGTACCTCACGCGTCCCAGTACACACCGCAGCAGCCTGGTGGGTGGATGGGTGGGTGGCCCAACCAGGCCGCCCACCCACCACCCCAGTATTAACATAATGATCACGAGGTTCCCCCCCGTGTGCCTTAGTAATACCTGCTTTACCCAGCACACCTGTAATTTGCATAGGGAAAGTAGGGGGTTGGTTCGCTTCCCTACCTGCACCTTAACAGGTTACCTGGGCCCCGGTACAGGTAGGTGGGCCCAAGGTAACACGATTCCTATACTCGCGAGTTACCTCCCTCCCTGCGTGTGCCAGCAACCCGTCGGAGGCGTGGCCGAAGTCAGGTTCCCTTCTGTTATTTGGTGTTTAGAGAGGCCCCTGCGGGTATGCCGCTGACAGGTTAGGGGGGGAGGGGGGTATGGTAATGACAAGCCTGGGTTACGCGAAAGTACGCACAACGGTCGCGTAGGTGAAGGGGGCGCAGGTGGGGCCGAGTCTCTGCGCTAGTTTTAAGGGGATGATTTTTCTCTCTATATTGACTGGGGACTGGCTTCCAGTGACGAGAGCGGTGCCACAAGGCTCACTCTCACGACCCACACTGTTCTTCGTAAACACCAGCCAACCGGAGTCTGCGTTATCATATTAACCCTTTCCATTACTTTCCCGACGGGGGATTTAGATCCTTTTTATAATCCCGTCGTGTTTGAACGACGCGAGTTACGAGACTGGATTTTCTCCCGTGTCTCTCCGTAATCAATTTGTAGAGTTTGCTTAACAGCAATTTTTATAAATAGCGAGGGTTGGACACACACACACACACACACACCGCCTCCTCCTCCTCCTCCTCCTCTTAGCCTCCTGCTACCCCCCCCTACCCCCCAGACCCCTCGCGTGACTGCCAGGCGTGTCATGACACGACACCCTTATTCACGGATCTGCCATCGCCCCGGAGGTAATTATCACTCTGTGTTTATACCTCTTTATTGGTGTTTATTTGGCCCCCCCCCCATTGATCTCTGTTGATGTTTGTAAATAGTGGAAGGGGAAGGGTGGGTTGGGGGAGAGTGGGGCGATTAGTGGGGGTGGGGTGATGGGGGGGGGCCCCATTCCGCCACTGGGTTGTATGGTTAGGTCTTGGGTGGGAATATTGGTAATGCTGTCGTGACGGGGAAGCATTTGCAACGTTGGGTTTTATGGCCTGTGGTTTATCGGGCCCTTTTGTGGACCGACGGTACAGTGTCTGGCCAGCGCGACGGTACGATCCCCCCGACCGCGACGGTACGATCCCTCGACCAAGACGGTACGTCAGACAGGAATGTATACAAATAAACGGCGATGACATCATGTCAGAAGTCCTGTGTAAACAGCCGCATTGACCAGGGGCTTCTTTTTGAAAACGAGCAACGCATGACGTCACACCGTGCAGTACATGACGTCACGCTGTGCAAAGCGGCGTTACGTCACACGCCACTGGACGGCCCCTGTAAACAAAAAACATCTCGCGACGTCTCGCCGGGATGTTGGTAAACAAACAGCCTGTGACATCACACACCAGGATGTCAACCAACCCTTCGTGACGTCAGACGAGGATGTCAAATGTAAACACACGCACACCAGGAAGTGTCTTGGGTGCCGCTGAATGCATCTCTCTCTGGCTCAACTCCGGACCCACTCTTGATAAGTCCTCTAGTGTGTGTGTGTGTGTGTGTGTGTGTGATCTTAACAAGTCACCGTGATGGACGACTGGGGTCGCTTGTCTCGCGGTTGACCACTGTGATCCCCTTTGACACATTGCATCGAGTGAAAAATTGTTAGGAATACACACGTTCGAACCCCGGACGAGCTGGGGTGCAGGGTAAGGTGGGTGCCTTCAGTCTAGAACTTCATTTGTTTTCTTTAGAGATGTTTGTAGCCGAAGCGCCTTTGTGTGTGTGGATGGGTGGGTGGTCTGATCAGGGGCTAAGAGGACGTCGTTTTCAATAGGTCCTGCTGCTACTCGTGCGTCCGCCGCTCACGGATGTGGTAGCCGGGAGGGTGGCGGCTGTGGTGGCAGTCAGACCTGTGGTGTCTGGACGGGGATAGATGGCTTGGGACTGGGATAGATGGTTTGGGACGGGGACGGATTAAAGCGCAAGTAGTTGTCACTGACGGGCCCCCTTGAAGGACGGCCTCGCTTTAGGAAGCGGTCGTTGGTTTGGGCGGCCGCGCCGTAACACGACCCTGCTTAACGACCCTTAAAGTGCCCTCTTTGAGGGTCAGAGGACGGTCGTGGTGCAGACTTTGGTAATGAGAGGCTCAGACTATACGCGGTCACCACAAACATTGAGGGCCAGTCGGATACCAGAGATGGTGCAGAGATGCTCGCTTCATTAGCGAGGGGGAATACAGTTTGGGTGCGCCAGAGACCGGCAGAAAAAGTAGGGGAAGCTGAGTAAGAAACGGGGACGTTAAATGGCTTCTGTGGACGAAGAGCCTTGTGTTAAATGGCCCCTGTGATAAATGGCCATTTTGTTAAGTGGCCCTTTTATTAGATATCCCTTGCGTGACATGACCCCCCTGCGTTAATTGGCCCTTGCGTTAGAACCTTTTTCGTTAAATGCCCCTCGTGGTAAAAGGCCATTGTGGTTAAACGGCCCTTGTGTCATAAACGAGGAAACTGAAGCTATTGAGGTACGTATATATGTGTATACCTTAGGCAACATGGGTACAGATGGGATGAATCAGATGAACTCAGGCGAAGCTGGTCTGCCTACAAGGGGGCTCTTAGGTACCCAGCGGGAACGTCGTAGTAGAAAGGTAGATGTGGGTGACGTGTGTGCCTGTTTGTGTGCTGTAGCAACTCATGTCTCGTATGATATGGACGTAGATGAACTACATCTGGGTGTGTGGCCGTGAGGGAAGCGAATGTCCAGATTTGCCCGGGGTGAATGTGTATCAAGAGGTTGTCACTGACACCGCGGGGGCTGCGCAGACCTGGGGTTCGACGGGAAGACTGGGGTTCTTTGACACCTACGAGGTTGACCCACACCGGATGGGGCTTGATACGAAACTGGAGTGGCTGATATTTTACCGGGGCGATTTGGCACAAGATTGGATTGGCTAACTCCCTCGGAAAACGACCTGGTTTTGACGCAGAAGGCGAATGGATTGACGGTGGCGCTGGGCTCCTTCCGACACCCCGAGTGTGGGCGTCCGACCAACCGACCGACGGCTATGGAACCCCTGAGGATTGATTGGTACAGCCCACTGTGGGGTGGAGAGAGAGAGAGGGGAGGGGGGTGGATGGAAGGATGGATGTGTTATCAGGCGGGCAATACGTCACCTTGAAAAGGCGCAGAGGCGCTCCGTCCGGCCCCTGCAGGACCTGGCCACACACGCACACACAGGGGCAGTATGTCCCTCGAAACTACAACTATGCAGAGTGTCCGATCTGCCCCGGCCGGGGGGAAGATTCTCCTCATATTCAAAGCCAGCGAAACGGGCGTGTCCAGGCCGAAGCGACGTGTCGGAGTTGCAGCCTTACAGACGCTTGTCGGAGACTGTCGTGTTGTTGTTGTTAGCGAGGGAGGTCAAGATAGACGGGTTCTCGTCTTCGCTCTGGGGTCAAGACAGCGGTCAAGGAGTCTGTCTGTCTGCCAGTGAGGGTGTCAAGTGGCGCGAATGTGGGAAAGGCCTTTCCCTCCCGCGACTCGCGTGCTGTCAACACACAGCCAACACCCACGACCCGATTTTTTATTCAACAAGTGTGTGAGAAATGCGGCCCAACCCCACAAGAGCCGACGGAATATTGCGCACGGTCATTCACCCGTCTCATACTTCAACCGTCTGGAAGTCGAATTCCGTCAAAGACCCGTCGGATTCTACTGTCTCTTGGAGACGGACGGGTGTTCGCTCACCCGTCACGAGAGAGACAGTGCGGTCGACGGACACTCACCCTGAAGCAAGTCTCACCGTCCAAAGACCTTATTTCTACGTCCTTCTCTCCTCTCTGTCCATTTGCATTTACTTCCTCGGTAGAGGGACGACCGGCCGGGGCAATTGGCATCACCAACAACGTGATCGTTCGGTGGGCAGCCCGTGCGTGGGGATGATCCACTGGGAACCGAGGACGGGGCAGAGGGCGTTATTATTCCCCAGGCACACTGTGTAAACAGAGCCAGACGTCAGGCATGTAATTAGAAGCTTTTTTTGCTCTCTCTCCCCACCAAAAGTACACGATCTATGGGCTCGGTCCTGCCCGTGTGCTGGGGGAGGGGGAGAGAGAGAGATCACGAGCCATCACGGTAAATCATGTATACCAAATACCACCACTAAGAAAAAGAAATAATGCCTTTGATGTGTTCCTCCCCAGAGGGGGGAGAGGGGAGAAGAAGAAGGCCTCGTTTACCTCATTGTTTCCGGTTAATTCTCCCCCTTCCGGATTGGTGGGGGAAGGGGGGCGTGGACCCCCTCGGTAAGCTCGTCGGGTCTACGATTTACGCTGTTCCCTCCACCCCACTAAACTGTTCGGTCCGGCGGACCACGCTGGCCTCTGCCATAGAGTGGCCCCCCATATCGTCCTCTGTCCAGTTCCCCCCCCCCCCCCTCAGGGTGACCCATGTCCAACGCCCGGTCTCATCAGGAAATATTTAATTAAGGTGCTTATCTATTTTTTTATTCGTTTTATTGTGTGAAAATTCCCTACTTAGCCCGACGATTGTGTCCGATGCGCCTTCCCCCCCCTCCTCTCTCTCTCTCTCTCTCTCTCTCTTTCTCACTCACACACACACACGTATATATATATTATAATCTACTGATGTATTCATTTGTGTGTGTGTTTCTCGACGGCTGAACTCGTACGAAATACATGAAAAGATAGATAGATAGAGAGAGAGAGAGAGAGGATATTTGTGTATATGCACACACGCGTGTCTTTGGGGGGTGAGACACACGCACACACTCGCGTAAGATTTCATTCAAATTTCATACGCCACGCGTTCAAATGATAAATCTCGCCTATGACATGCACGGCATCGACAGCGTGTGTGTGTGTGTGTGTCTGGTCGCGTTTAGGATCGATATCCCGGTACGCGGCGGTGGGACGGACGCCCCTTTACTTGCGCTGGGGGCAAGAAGGAGGCAACACGCAATCATTATTATTTCCTTTTTTTTTCCTTAGGTCGTTACGGCAACGCAGACGCGTATTCATGCGACGTCCACACAGCTGGTGTTACACTTCTTAGTAACGTAACGCAACGCGTTCCCGGATTGCGTTCCGTAACGCTCCAGCACGCTCCGTGAATACTTAGATACTTTACACTCAGACAGACAGACTGACACACACACACGCATGTCTATACCGCTGGGTAAGTATATCCAGCAGTAGCCTTCCCCTCCCCAAAGTCTCTTAATTATTTAAACTGTTCTCGTAGAAGAGAATCTGTCTGTCTCGCCGTGGCTATAGTTCTGTGTGTCGGCGTTTTTTTTTTTTTTTAAGCGCAGAAGAGATCTTGATTAAACGCTTGTGGAGGGGAGGGGGAGGCGTTTGATTGAGCAGCGAGAGGTTAGGGTTTTAAGGACATGGCGTTATGTTAAAGTCGGGTGTGACTGACCGTAATGGTGAGAGCTCCCTTCTGGCTGGCAGGGAGAGGAGGGAGAGATGGTGAGAGGCTGTGAGGGGAGAGATTTTAAGAGACGGGGAGGGGGGAGAGAGAGAGAGAGAGAAGAGAGAGATGTCATAGGTTTGAGAATGTAGTATTATGAATATTTTGTGATTTTTTCTAATTTTTCCCCATTCTATATTGTAATTCTTTTATATTTCTTTTTTGTATTTATTCTTTCTTTGCTTTTTGTAGCTTGTTTTGACTACTGTTGTTTTTTTCGGCCATCTTTTGTTTTCTGTGGATATCTTGTTGTCTCTGGTTATCTCTGTATTGTTATCTTGTCTCCTAGTACGTTTTTCTATAACATTATCTGTTGTTATAGTTATATTTTTGTTTCTTATTTGGTTATTTGTTTATATAGTTATTTTGTATGATTATCTGTTTTTTTTTATGGATATCTTGTTTTCTGTGGTTATGTCTTATTTCCTATGGCCGTCTGCTATATTGTATGGTTACCTCGCGTGCCTTCCGGCTGCCCCAAGGCGTAAGTTAACGCCAGCATTAGCGGCAGCATCTCCCTCCCACAGGGGGAAAGTGTATGGAGACTCGCGCGGCCTTGAAATGGAGGAGGCCGGCGCCACAGTCTCTCTCTCAGTCTTTTGTAATTGTAAGTCGGTACAGACTCTCTCTCTCAGGTATTTGTGAGTAAACACAGACATTCTCTCTCTCTCTCTCTCTCTCCTCTCGTGTTACTGGGCCTTCAAGGAGTGAGACGGGGGCTGTGGGGGGGGGGGAGGGGGTAAGAATGAAAGAGAGGAGAGTTTAGTGGTGTGTTGTTGGGAAACGGATTCCGCGAACGGACCGGAGTATTGCTTTACAGTTCCTGGGGCGTGGATTGGCGCCTGCGCTAGGCCCGTGGCTTGGTGGATGGGGGTCTCTGGTGTGGCAAGGTGCCTGTCTGTGGTGACGTGTCTCTGTGTCTGTGTCTGCGTGTGTGTGTCTGCGCGTGAGGTATGGAGAGGCCAGGTAAAGGCGTAAGTAGAGGAGGGTAAACACGGACACCACCGCCGCCAGCGCCGCTAGCAGGTAGCCACAGCGGCTGTGGTGGAGGAGGAAGCTGTGAGCGGCGGGAGTGGCAGAAGCTGCTGGTGTGGTTGGGTACCTCCCTCGTCCTACCTGCTGGTGGAAACACACACACACACACACACACACACATATATATATATATATATATATATATATATATATATTCCCCACCATCTCTGACTTAAGTATGATAATTTCTAACCCTACGCTCCTAATATCATATAAATCGTGTACGCAACACGACCTGCGATGTATATATATGTATAAACACGTTAGTCCGAGCATGATGGAATACGTAGCGTGTATGGCAGGCTGCCTCCCATCGCTTTGAGGCGGGCAGCCGATGAAGGCGCTTGGCTGGGATCGTGTGGCCGGAGTCTGGACCGTAATTCCAACATCTGTGTGACATTAGACTCTATCCCCCGTGCCGCCCGCCCGGGCCGCCCGCCTGAGCCGCCCGCCGTTCGCTATGCCATAAATGGTCACACCTCGAACACAGACACACACACCCTCTCTCTCTCCGCCATCCACCTGTGGCTTTTCTGTGTGGGCCAATTTTTCCTGCAGCCTCGCTCTGTGTGTGTGTGTGAAGGTCAGACAAGTGCTCCTCCTCGTCCTCGCTAGCAGCACGGGTTCAGAGAATATGTGTGTCTGTGTGTGTGTCTGTGTCTGTTTGTCTGCGACGAGAGAGAGAGAGAGAGGGGGGGGGGAGGGGAGAGATTTCCGCTGGGCACGACGCTCTGACCTTTCCATCTGACCTTCAGGGGCGAGGACAGAGGTCAGAACGCCACGACTCTGCTGAGGTCGTGCTCTCACGTGTCCTGTCGTCGTGCTCACAGTGGGTCGTGCCGTCGTGATCTAGGGTCGTACCGTTAGTTACCAGCAGCGTACCGTCGTCCTAATCCAGTGGGGCTGACGGACAGGCAATCACGTGCTTGAGGCTAAACACTGTAAATTGGAAATGCCTTTAAACGCTACGTCGACTTGAGAATGATGCCCCGAAGTTTATTCTGGCTGCCTCGCCCACACGCACTCATACCAGCGTACTCACTCACACTCCCACGATAACATATACATTAGTAATTTAGCATAAGAAAGAAAGGGCGACAAAACGCCTTATATGGCCCGATTTGGATGGCTAATAATTTGGGACCCGGTTCTTCAGGTTCGCGAGCGGTAGCCACCACCTCAGTTGCCGGATTATAAGCGCCTCGCTTTCCTGCGGCAGTTTGGAATAACGCCGTCCAAGACTGCCGGCGTGGGCCCTCCTCACCCACCAGCTCTCAGAACATGCTAAGCGGCGAGGGGCGTGTCGCTCAAGTAACCCGCGGCTGTTATGGACTGATATTAAATTCGCCTCTGTGCACGTCGGGGGAGGATAGGGGGGGACTCCTCCTCACCCCCCCCACCGCTGGTCCGGCTGGGCAGCAGAAGTGCGCGTGCGCGGGGCCCGCCGCCGCCCGCCCGCCCGCCCGCCCGCCTCCCTCCTCCTTCTTTCGGCGCAGCGTTGCTCTCGTCCTTCTCCCAACCCGCCGCACGTGTGACCAAAAACCCTTCTGTCGCCTCTGTCCGGGCGATTCCGGCAGGTGTCTTTGGACTGGGGGCGTCCGGCGGGGGGGAAAAGAGCACCGGGGGAGGGGCTTTGCTTGCCCCGCCGAAGGAAGACTCCCTTCGGCTGGCGTTCCTGAAGAAGCGACCGTATCGTATGGAGAGGGGGCGCTCGCGCGCGCGCGCTTGGGTGCCCAAGGCCTTTGCTGTTATAGCCCGATAAACCAAGACGCCATGTTTGGCTTTATTAGTTGTAATTTCGACGGGTTGTAATAGTATTGCCCGATGTTGTAAATGGAGTTCGCAATTACTAACATTTCGTAATAAAGAATTGTTTTTTAAACCGTGCGAGGAGGGGATGGGGGTTCCAAGGCAATTATAATTTCAATTTTTTTTCTTATTTATTAATGTGCAGTAGATAAGGAGCCAATAGCTTAGCCTACAGCGTTGTTTTAAATGTATTTTTTCCACACGTTTTGTGTTTTTATTTAAGAATTGGCTGTTATACCTTCCTTTAAAATAATGGATTCATGGGATGACCTCCTTTGATATAACGCAAAACGAAAACGGAGTTCGGGACCTACTTTGATGTAACGCAAAACGAAAACGGAGTTCGGGACCTACTTTGATATAACGCAAGCGAAAACGGAGTTTGGGATTAGATTGTAATTTGATATCGGGATTTTATGATGCAGAATATCATTTCTGATATCATTTCTTAGTGTTTAAGAGATATCTTGGGGTCCCGGATATCAAAGTGAGATAGCCATCCCTGCATACTGGTTAATTCAAGTTGAGATAAGATAGATAATGAAATAGAATTATATCAATGTTAGAAAATATGATTTACTTAAGAGACCATGTTTCAGACAGTCAATAAACTGGAGGGAGACGCGGGTATTCGAAGAGACGGAGGACGGTATCTGGATGGGGTTGGTTTAATGCAGGTATAGCGAGACAGATATAAGCCCCCCCCCCCTCTCAGAGACAGATAGGGGGTCCCTCGGATGGCGGGCTCGGACGCTGTGAAGACAGGTGAGTCCAATGTGACAGTCACTTAAAGGCGGATGACACAAACATTCCCTTTTACAGACAGACAGTTGGATGGACGTGGACGGTATTGGACGGTTCCAGGCTTTTGAAATAATGCTGGGGGGGAGGGAGGGAAGGAGACTGGGGGGAAGGGGAGGGGGGTTGGGTTGCCGTATACGGCATGGGGGCGCCACCGCCGCGTATGCTTAGATAACTCAATTCCCCAAGGAAGGAATACCTGGGTTTAAAGTATTCATGTACATTGAGATTGTCCTGATATATACAGGAGGGGAGGAGGGGGGGGATGATGGAGGTAGGGGGTTGATAGCGAGCCGACGGCGCGGCAGCAGCGTTGACGGGTGGGGGCTGCGTCAGGGAGACGGAGGGAGGACGGGGGTTGGTTGGTTGGTTGGTTGGGAGAGCCTAGATAAACAAGGTTATGAAGTGACAGGAAGACAGGAGATAGGCGGGGATTGACAGGTAGGGAGAGAGAGGGGCGCAGACGGAGGGTTTGGGTTTGGGGGGGGGGGCGGGAGGGGAGGAGTGTTGGTGGTGGGATTAAGACACACACACACTCTCTCTCTCTCTAAGACATGGAATTATTACACCGGAATTCTATCAAGATTATGCACCGCGAATCGTCGGTCTAATCATCCCAGTGGACGAGGGACGGAGTGATTGGAGAAGCCAGGATGATATTATTGTGCTTGGTCTCCGGTGATTGTCAAGGGATTGGCGGGCCGGATCCCCACTCTCGATGACTGGTGGCGAGCGCACAAAACTCCCCAATCGAATCCCTTCCGTCTGTGGTGGTATCAGAACTAGAATCCCCCAGAATTGGACTCCCGTTCCACACATTGTATTCTTTTGTTTTTAAGGAGGGGGGAGGGGTTGTGGTGGTGGGGGTGGTTTTGTGGCTGGAGGAGGAGGAGGAGGAGTAGGAGGAAAAATTACCACCGCACGACATGACACGACCATTACTGCCCACAAGCAACAGGACTCACTCGACGACTCGGTGACGACCCCCTCAAGAAAGGAACCCGACATTGGTGGTCGTGGGCCGAGGGGCGGGGCCCAGTGCTTCATCGCGCCCGTCTTCTGGAAGGAAAGCAGGCAAGCAGGCAGGCGGGCGGGGCAAGGCAAGCAGGACAGATTAGCAGGCAGACCAGACCAACAGACCCCCAGGACCCCCACCGTCCCCCTCCTCCCCAGGGTGCTCAAGCGGGCACCCTCAGCAGCAGCAGCAGCAGTATAGCAAATGACATCACCTTAACGGTTACAGCGTTACCAGCGCCAGCGGCTTTTTATCTATTTATTTATTTATTTCAATCGTCCGGGACAGCAGGAGAGCATCCCCTTGAGAACTCATGTGTAGTGATGATATTCTTGTTGTAGTGATGATGCGGTTGTTGCTGGGGACTGTCTTGATCCGCAATGGCAACACGAGTTTGATATTCGGTGGTATTACGTCTGTAGCGTTCTCCTCCGTGTCAAATTACAGTAATATTTCTAAGCCTAGTTTTTAAGAACATCAATTCATATGTCCCATATCTTTATATTTTTTTGTATTTTCACTGAATTACTCGATGTCGATCAAAATGTGGGCTTGATGATTATAGTGATGATAGTATTAGTAATGACAATAATGGTGTATTGAATTAATAGCACTTTGGGATGCGTTACCGATGGTAACTCCTGGTCGGCTGTCACCAATGTAACGTACCCCTCGACTGGGTTACAGATCTTCTGTTACCACAGTCAAACTGGGCTAAATGTCACAGCTATGTATATATGCATTGTATGTATTGGTATGTATATGCTTGATTTTATGTGTGCAGTTTTTGTATATGTATTTAATTTGTATGTAAACCAGATTTCGTTAAGACTGTATCACTCCACAGTCTGGAGGGACTTCAGACAGCAACAGACCCTTGGGTCCTTTCTATGCCGTCTGTGACAGTGGAGGATACGTAAACCCACAGATTATTGCGGTAAAAAAGTAGAAAGGAATACAGATAATTCCGTGGGAAAAACTTGACTAGGGAACGCAAATAATGCCATGTTAGACTTTACGCGAAATATATATATCAAGTCTGTTCTTAAATGTATTTATAGTACTGCTTTCTGCCGCTGATTCACTAAATCATTCTCTATGTTAACGATCCTGTTGAGGAAGAAGTGATTCACCACATTCGTTTGCCCACGAGTTTGTATCCATTATTACGAGTTGAAGTCAAAGTCAAGACTCTAAGTAGATCGTTAGGATGAGATATTCAGAGCCTTTGATGGTTCCGAATACCTTTATTAGATCGTCTCCCAACCTTCTCTCTTCTCGAAGCTCGGTCAATTTTAGTCGTTTCGTCTGCTCCATAGGATTTGTTGCTCGGTCCGGGAATCGTTTTCGTAGCTCGACATTGTACTCTCTCTCCATTCTGTGAGTCTTTTTCAAGAAAGGGTGACCAAAACTGTGAACAGAATGTTTTAAGATGGTAACGCAACAGCGAACTATAAAGAGTGGGAGTTGATTTCCTAAGCCCTCACCTGCGAATCCAAGATTTCTGTTCTCTCCTTTTTACAGCTTCCATGCGGTGCCTACTTGGTCACCCGAGATTATTACGCCCAAGTCTTTTTCCTCAGCTACCTTTTGCAGCTCAGTAGAATTCATGTCTTAGCTTACTTTCTCGTCTTTCCTTATCGATATGAAAGAACTTTGCACCCGTCGATATGAGAATTCGTGTGCCAGCCATGGGACCCAGTCTATCAGTTTATCTTTGTCTTTCTGAAGCTATTAGACGTTCAGGTTAGATTATAGATTTGTTCCATATCTTACATTGCAGTCCATTATTGATATTACTATACATGAGAAACAGAAGCGGTCCCAAGACTGATCCCTGTGGCGCCCCTCACCTGTTGTGTCTAATCATATTGAGGCTTGACCATCAGTCAATGCTTTCTTTGTTTACGGCCTAATCAGCCACATTCCTAATCATCGGAATACAACCCCAAGCCTGTACACCATGACTTAACATCTGCTAGTAACCATTGATGCGGAACTTTACCGAATGCTGCGTGAATATTTAAGTAGATGACATCAACTGCTCTACTTTCATCCAGCGTGTCGATTGTATCGTAAAATGAATCGATTAAATCGGTCCGACATGAACGATGTCTGAAAACGTCGCTACGAATCGTTTGTTTACTTCCCGGCACGGAAGCAATCCCCGGGAATGGATATGATTTTAGACCATGTGCTCTTAGATCGCCATACCCTGCATCAAGTGGTCCTTAGTCTCACAAACTAGTGTCCGTTATTTAGCGAACGCTGTGAGAAATTAGGCCGCTAGTCAGTCGCACATTGACCAACCCCGGGACGGTATGCGAACTGTCTATAATTTTCTCACTTGCCTGTCCAAATAAATCGCTATTTTCTTGGCTACACACTAAAATCTCTCTCTTTGAAACCATTCGTTTTTTTTTTTTCTTTGCTGCGATGAATGGTGAAGTGCTTTGTGCCTTTCGACCCTGATCCACGGTGCTAGGTGAGTCAACCCAGAGTTAGAGTAGCGAAGGGAATTCTTTACGCACAAGCGAGCTATCTTGAGAGATTCGACTTCTCTCAGATCCATACCTGTTTCGTTCGTGTTATCCAATGTATGACTAGGGTAGGCAAGCCTTCAGATCAAAGTCCGTTCACAATAGTGTTCTAAAAAAGATTTTTTCAGGAGCCTAGACCCGTGCCCAACCCGGAACGGGCCACAGGGGGGATCAGGTCGTCTCGTGCAGTGCGAAACGTCTCTCGTTTACCCCACGGAACCCCATCGGCAGATCGGAGCGAAGGAACCTGTGTTGGCGTTGGGCCGGACGGGTCACACAGTCCGTGGCCCCAACGCCTCAGTCCTCCAAGTCAGACGCTACCTACCCCTTGAGTGATGGAGGCGGGGTTCCGAACACCTACCTCTCTTCTTCTGGGAATGTTCGGTGAAATCTTTTTTTTCTTCATTCGAACGAGAGACATATATATATATGCGCGCGGGTTGCAAATGATAGCGTATCGGCATTTTTTATGTCTTCTCTGGCTTTGTACACCGGAGCTGTTGTTTGATGGAAATTGTCGAGGCTTTTCTCGGATATTAAACACTTGAGTTACAGGGTCCTTGCTCTCACCCCCGGGATCCTGCTGGACAGGTGTGTGTGTGTGTGTGTGTGTGTGTGTGTGTGTGTGAAACAGTTGAAGGTTAAAACACACACACACACACACGCTGAATTTACCATCGCATGTGGGTGCTCAAGGGGTGAGTGGACTATAGATAGCGACGCGTGAGCTAATGATTGGTCAGTCATACGAACGGAAGAACGAGGATACGACATGTGAATTGGTTTTAGGATGAAGGAATGCATCGCGCAAGCAGTCGTTTGAGAACGGATATTCCAGGCTGTTTGAGAATTAGCCATGGAAGTAATCGGAGTGACTTGAATTACATTTTATAAGGACACAAGCAGATAGGACACTGCAAGAGGCCTCCTGTTGGCCCATGCTATGGGCAGGTCCTGAGTGAGTCCTTCCACCCCTACTACAGCCAACTGCTTGATCCCATAAACACATCCAACCCTCGTTTAAAGCTACCTTTTAAAAGACCTTGCTGTATTGTACGTGTAAATTAAATTCTACGGACTCGATGGAGTGAGTTGAGTGAGTAAATCTAGACGGATAAGGATGTATGAGTTCATAAACTTCGCCAATGAGTATGAGTAAACAGTTGGATGAGAATCGTTCCCTCCAAGCTGTAGTGAGGATAGCTGCCAGCTGTGGCTAAAGCTAAGCTTTTGCTTTTTCACTCCAACTCCCGTTTTTTGTCTGCCGTCACAGGCAGCTCTGTGGTATAGCTCTGTATTCCCACCTCCGAAATATATCATGAAATTTATCTTATAACAAATCTTTTTCCTCTTTTTTTTTGCTGTGAAAATTTAAGATTTCTACTCATCGTATTTTGAATATATACTTATCTCTCGGCTGCATAAGGTGCCTGCCTATCAATTGGATGAACTGATAATGATAAGTGGGTTAGACTAATGGCTGGTTATCATGACAGAATGATTATTTTAAGTCGAGTGACGACAAAAAAAAAATAAAAACAACAAAAAATGGGAAGCGGTCGGTGCTGGTCGTATTTTTCATGCCGGCCGACGTTGGTACCACTGACCTGGGCGCAGAACGACTTAAGCATCTGTACAAACAACGCCGGGCAGGGCCGCCCCCCCCCTCCCTTCCCCCCTCCTTTCCCCCCCCTTACCCCGGTCCAAGGCAACGACGACAACCACCCATCATACCGCGACGGTCGTCCCCGGCAGGGCCCGGCCCGCGGGAGGCCCGACCGAAGCGACGCGCGAGGGTTAGGCTCTTCTTGCCCCGACCCATTGAAAGTAATTGGCGAGGGGCGAGACTGTGTGTTGCTACGGTTCAGTTCGTGTGATGACGCGTTCGGCGTGGTTGGTTACACACCTCGTGTGTGCGTGTGCGTGTGTGTGTGTGTGTATTGTTGTTGTCGGGTCAGACTGGCAGTTAACTCGACGAGAATCATCCTCCCGGAGGCGCTCGTTAAGGCCGGGAAGGAGAGAGAGAGACAGAGAGGGGGGTAGTTCGAGGTTAATTGCCATTAGGAGGATATAAAAGAGGTCACGGGCCGGGGTTATTAGCCTTGTGTGTGTGTGTGTGTGTGTTTACACCCTCTGGACGTGGCTTAGACAAACACACACAGGGACACAAGATGTGGATCGTTGGGAACCACGTTCACAAGAACGGACTGTTGACAAAGGGGATGATGGGAGGACACGGTTGAGGACTTTTGGATAGAGGGACGAAGTGGACGGAACGCCTATCCACTGTTATATGTACGTTCCCTTGACCTACGTTTTACATGGAGATGCTTCGTTGTATCCCTGGGCCAATTGAAAGCTTTCGGATTTCGAGTCCACGGGAAACGTAAAGGAAGGCAGACTCCATATTGCCGAAGGGCGAGGTCCCACGAATGTACAGAGAGCCCCTTCACCCCCCCCCCCCTTAATTCCGTACTGTACGCATAGGTAACGACGCATGAGTAGGCAAGTAATGTGGATTGATGTGATAGACAGGCAGACAGAGGATCCAGCTAGACAGGGACCCACAACGCTAAGGGACAGCGTCCGGATTGACAGAAAGAAGCGTTGGCGCCTTCATAAGAGCGAAACAGCGACCCCCTTCCCACGTCCTATTGCTGAGGGGGGATATAGAGCTGAGAGTGTGTTGGGGTTATAGAGCTCACGCAGTACGACGAGGACCTAACTAGAGCCGTCACTGAGCACAGAGCCCCTTCAATCCCTATTGTTCTTCTGTGATCAGAGCGCCTCGTCCCGTATCTGCTGTGCCAGCGATGGTCTTCGGTCGGGTAGTTCCGCAAGATGTAGTGGCGGTGCCCGCGATGTTTTACAAGCGGTTGTCGCCCCGAACTCGCCGAAGCGACGGCACCTTGTAATCTCCCGAAAGGTTACCCAAACAACCCTTGGTGTGGCCAGTTGCGAGTTGGTGGGGATGTGTGGGTGTGGGAGAGGGAGGGAGGGAGTACTAGGAAGTCTCCTAGTCCCAGACGCTGGGCTTTAGTCTAGTTTGGTTTGGTATGGTTCTAGTAGCTTATAGTTGGGGTATGAACACGCGGATGGCAAATTGACAATAGCTGTAGTTCCACAAAACTTTTTAGTTTTGTGCTGTATTCGATTGACGATGATACAGTAGGCTGCCCCCTTCCCACACACACACATGACATCATTGCACTTTATGGCCTGTGGTCCCGCCCGGTGGACGTGGCAGACTTCCCAACCGCTGAGGGCAGGAGCCCCATATAAGCTAGGAGTAGAGGGGGAGAACTCCTAGGTTAGGAAGTAGGTATATAGTTATTTTTAACAATAACTTTGGTAACTTTTTCAAGCATGGAATATAACGTGTGTTGAGACAGTAAATGCCTTTTTTTTTTTTTGTATATCTAAGTTGCTTCTTGAAGAGGAAAGGTAGAGAAAAAGATGGCGTGGTTGAAGAAAGAGATAAAGATGGCGTGCTGGCGTGGTTGAAGATAGAGGTAGAGGAAAACATGGCGTGGTGTGGGTGTCAGCTGTGTGGATCGTCCGGTTTGGTAGCGCGCTTTGACATGTTAGGCTGGGCTGCGCGCACGCGCGACTAAACCGACCGTTACGACGGCCAGCGTCGGCCGGTCGGGTCAATTAATTAGCGAACTGCTTTTGTATGATGCCCTTGATGCAAGAGCCGCTGCTGGCGCTGCAGGGAGCGCCGCCGGAGGGGCTTCACTTGCCTCGCCAGAGGCGCCTCCGACATGCTGGGCAAATTCAGTTTTAGCATCGCGACCAAACGCGGTGGATGGGATGTAAACTGAATCATATTCGCTATTTTCCTTTATATATATATATATATATATATATATATATATATATATATATATATATATATATATATATATATATAT
>JAYMFT010377682.1:0-20879 GCA_038088735.1 Panulirus argus | reverse complement strand
TCTCTCTCTCTCTCTCTCTCTCTCTCTCTCTCTCTCTCTCTCTCTCTCTCTCCCTCTCTCTCTCTCTCCTCTCTCTCTCTCACTCATTCTCTCTCTCTCTCTTCCTCTTTCCGATAGCAGATGATTGACAGTCACCGACAAAGATGGTATAATACCCGCCAGGGTATAGAGGAAAGACTAGTGACGGCTGAGCAGTGATCCAGCACTTCAGTGGCTGTCGGGAGTAACTCCTTTGGCCCGGGTAATAACATCTTCTCTTTGTCTCACCCACACGCGGGTTGCTGGCATTCGGTATAATCTTTGCATCTCATAAATACACAGCTCCTTGCCATGTCATTCTGTCGTACCATCGGACACCTCATGAAGACTGTGCAATAACTCACAGAGATCTGAACAAATTGACAGAGCGGTCAGACAAACGGCAGATGAAATCTAACGTACACAAATGTAAAGTTTAGCACTTTGGAGATATGACCGCTAAACACGTTTATCAAATATTCGGAAATACGTTAACTTAGATTAAATAAAGAAAAGGATCTTGGATTTTTTTATTAGTAACATTCTGAAGTATACAGCAAGAGACACTTATCTGACACATCATGCAATCATACACCGCGATGTAACCTACACCATATCATCCTTTCATACCTCACGAGGAAGCTTCTGGCCACATCATCCTACGATAACCATCCAAATTCACAACACAGCCTCCCAGGACATCATCCTATCACAGCAAAGGACACAGCTCCTTGCCAATATGCCATATCAGGGCACAGCAAATCACCTCATCATCCTGCCATAGCTCACAGCACAATTCCTTGGGACATCATCATTGTTTCATTTCTCAGAAACTCAATATTTCAGTTTTATGTTGCCTCATAATATAGTTCATTAACCACAGTACTCCTACGTCTCGTGGTTCTACCACATAACCTAGTTTATCAAGGCACATAACACTAATCGTATATGTGGTTGAAAAACACAGAATATCTTCTTAGTACGTTAGGGGAACAACGACTGAAGCATAATCTCTCATCTCAACACAAGACTCGAGACGTATATTGCGGTAACACAACACAACATAAACCTTCGACATGTTTTGCCACAGCGAGACACTATGACCCTCTACCCACGTCATTTAAACACTCCCACAGAGTGCAGAACCTACGCCCATTTTCTCTCATTAGCTTTCCGCTCGATGTCTTGTCATGCAACGCGAGGCAGGTCAACAAAACGCGTGTCGTCTCCTGGAGACACTTCACGGCATAAACCCTTAGACGCGCCGTCGTCAGCCACACACGTCACAACGCTATTTATATTCCTCTCTCTCTCTCTCTCTCTCTCTCTCTCTCTCCGAGGGAGGCCGCCAGTGTCCTTACCTGACGTTCTCTGTGTCATTTTTATGAGCTATTTTGATCGAGTTGTGGAAATCTCATTCTATTTTTTTTTCTCCCTTCCCTCTCTGAACAGGAGCGTTTGTTTTAGTGTGGTTAGAAAACGAAGTGTCTGTTGCAAGCAAAAGGTGGCAGTCGGGGAAATGTTTGATGGTGTTGGGTGAATGCTTGGTGTGGTTGGTTGCCATGGTGGTTGGTTGGCGATGGTGGTTGCGGTGGCGGTGTTGGCAGTGGTGGATGATGGATGTGGTTAACGCCAGTCGCTGGTGGTGGTGGTGGTGGCGGCGATTGAAGGGATGACTGAAGGCAGCAAAGGCTACTTACACCAACTAGTGGTCATGGTTGATGGTGGTGGTGGTGGTAGGTAGGTAGGTGAGGTGGTTGATGATAGTGGTAGGTGGGGGTGGTGGATGGTGGTTGATGGTGACTATTTCTGATGCTGTTGGATGATAGTGGTCCGACAACACCGTCTTATTTTCGTTCTTCATTGTGGTTGACGTTGTTGTTTGATCATAGACACAGCTGATACAGGATAGTGGTAAAGGTTGCTAATGTAACTGGTTGGTGGAAACGGTCGGTAGTAGTGATAGGTATATTTGCCCCAGGCAAAGAATTTAAGAGTTTGTCTAGGTGTTACTACAAATACTACAACTACTGCTGCTGCTGTTTCCACAATAATTATAACAATAATAGTACTACTACTAATTATAATAATGATAATAATAATAATAATAATAATAATAATAATAATAATAATAATGTGATTATAATGATTATAATCATAATGATAATAATGATATTTATTGTAAAAATAATAATCATAATAATAATGATAATGATAATATTCATATTGATAACAATATCAATGATAATGAATATCGACATCAATAAGAATATCTTTTTTTTCATAAATATAACTGTTTTCTCGCTTTAACGATTCTAGATTCAGAAACAAAAGAACAATGTCCTCGCTCACACATCCAGTTTCTTGCTCGCTCTCATGCACAATGCGCGGAGGCCAGAGCCTCCCATTCGCACCAAACCCTACAAGACCACTCCATGATGTATCTCCAAAGCTTTCCTGCCCTGATTCAGCTCAATGAATGAATGTATCCCCTAAAATGCCTCCTCGACCCATATCAGTCTATTCCGTGCATTCCTCATGCCTCTCATAAATGTTGAGGCCCGATACTCCAGTGCCTCCTTCTCTCCATTCTTTCATCTCCTCAGTCTCCTCCTCCCCCTTGATTCTTCCACTTCTGACACATAAATCCTTTTAGCGAGTCTCTCTTCACTCATCTTCTCCATATGGTCGAATCATTTCAGCGCAGTTTGGTACGCGTCCCTTTTCAGTCAGACTGTTCCTACCACCATGCCTCCTTTGCGATAAGTCCGTGTCACACTATGTACGATCCTCAGGCATTCCATTTCCAACACATCCACCCTTTACCTTTTTCTTTGAGTTCTACAATCAAAACTGGCTTCTACAGAACACTGTCGGACTAGGAAACCTTCAGACATACCCAGCTTTGCTCTTACAAATGCTGGTCTCTCCCTCCGAACTATCTTAAATTCCCCAGGAACCCTAGTCCCTTCCGTCATGTGCTTCACTTCAGCTCCCTTGGTTCCATCAGCTGCCTCCTCCAGGTCCTCCTCATTCAGACTTACTCTCAAAAAATCCTGTCTCAGCCTCCTGCTGTTCCTCATTGCTTTGTTTTTTGTTCATATCGACTCTCAACTTTATCCTTTCACACTCACTCCCAAACTCTGACACCATCTTCTCGAGTTTCTCACTGGATTCTACCACCAGAGCTGTGTCATCTGCAAACAGCAGCTGATTCTCCTTCAAAGCCCCCCACCCCACCGCCCACCACACTTCAACTACCATTAGCATAAAGTTCAACCGCCCTCACTTCACGACCTTCGCATTTACCACCCGTACCACCCAGTTCATGAAAAGATTTTGCAGCTATGACGACAAGACATCCTTTACGCAGGCCCACCTTCACACGGTAAAAGTAATCACCCTCCTCACTTCTTAAATGCACACATGCCATACTCCCACAGTAAATCGTCCTAGCTGGAGTCTGGAACTTTCATCCATTTAGTATATTTGTAGGAACTTCTACGAGGATTCTCTGTCACTCTATCATACTCTTTCTTTATATCTATAAGTGTCACATACAAATCTCTCTCTTTTTTCTGCAGGTATTTCTCACATAAATTTTTCAAAGGAAATACCTGGTTCACACATTCTCTAACAATCTTAAAACCCTGTTTGCTTCTCAATCAGATGCTTTGTGCGAGGCGCCATCCCCTTGATCACTATTCTCCAAAAACACCTTACCACTAGAACTCTTACACGTTTGTATTGCGAACATCTTTTATTCTTTTCTATTTTCCTTGTGGAAAGGCACTATACACCTACTTTTGCCAGTCCCCTGGCACTGTCTACCCCTTGCTTCAGACTCTGGGCTGCATTCCCATCCAGTCATGTCACTTTGCCATCCTTCATCACACGCAAGGCTTGCTCTCTCAGCACGCAAGTTAACAAGTTTTCCCCCACTTCTGTCTAAACCGGGGATTCCTTTCCAGATTTTGGATATAGGTATTCTAGAGTCTAGGCCAGGTTTGAAGGTATGGTATGTTGGCCTTGCATGTACGCTGTTTTCAAGCTACCAAACGCCACCATAGGCCATCCTGATCACAGAACTAGACTTAGTTCTCTGGGCTCGTTAGAATTAGACGATACAGCAGTTATCAAATTATCATGAAGGTACAAAAGGATCAAAGGCAAAATCCAGACATCAACAAAGACCACCTTTCAAGGTGTAGACTTAGTACAATTTCATGTAGCACCAAGAGGCCCCCTAGTATGGACGCAAGTACCACAGACTTTGGGTACCAAAGTTTTAAGCCACAGCACACAGTCCCAGAACGCCGGTTTCAGGCCACTGATGACCACCAAATGCCTGCCTACCCAACGTTATACACTAGGCTTAGTTCACTGCACGCATTACTGATAGACGATCCATCAGCCTTAAATCAAAATGGAAGTACCTCAGACTCGAAGGCAAGTTCTAAGGGTACCGGGGCCTGGCCTGAAAGGCTAACACATGCCATCGTTCAAGGTTCAGACTTAATTCATACAGCAACAGGTGGCCCTAGATTCTGAATGTTAGTACTTCAGAACCTGGGCAGGGTGTTCAGCTATCGCACGTTGGTCTTGAAAGACATTTCGAGGGCACCAGAGGTCACTCTAAGCCTTATAAATTCCACTTATTTCACTGTACTCATTAAAAGTAGGCAACGAAGCGGCCTCAAATCTTACTGAAGCTTCTTCAGAATCAAAGGCAGGATCTAAGTGAATCAGAGCCTGGCCTTAAAGGCCAATAAAGGCCACCTTTTAACACCCCCAGCCTGCAGACCTGCCCCTGTCTCCAAGATCCTCACATTCACCCTCCTCACCAACCAGCCACAAGTAGATGAAACAGCCATGGTTATATAACACGCACCGGCTGCAGACTCACTGTCACCTACAACAATTAAACGTCCTCTCTTTCTGATACCAAACACGCCTTACTTTCTTGACGGTAACTCCTTAATGCTTCCAGTAGCGGTCCTCCCACACCATATATTCGTAACACCTTTGTAAAAGCTGATATATATATATATATATATATATATATATATATATATATTCGTGTAAGCGAGCAGAAGGTATATTCTTTAATACACTGTTTACTGAAGACCAATAGTATAACTAACATAAACTAGTTTACTGGTGTGTGTGTGTGTGTGTGTGTGTGTGTGTGTGTGTACATATAATCTTTTTCTATGCATTTATGTAGTAACTGAAACCTATCTTTTGTTTACAGTAACATATTTACAGATATGCAGAAACGATCATAATCTTTTTATATTTCTTACATTACATGATTTGATACGATAAAAATTGATATGAGAAGGCGATGCATTAATTGCTTCTCATGTCAGACTGTGATGTACCTACAAATTATGCTAATATTTCGTTATTATAACTTTCGTAATTAAAACTTTGATCGTTCATAACAAGAGCTATGATTACTAAAAGATACTGAGATTAATCTGCCCATTTACCATTAATTAGAGGAGAATATCCGGTGGAAAATAATTTGAAATAGAGAGAGAAGGTACAACAAAAGTTAAAGCTGATGGTCAGCAGAGATTTTACGTCTCGCATCTAACGTGAAAATGCAATTTTCTTGAGGTATTTTACGTTTCTCGGGACAGAGAGTGAAGAAAGCATCACCAGAATACATAAGAAATAAGAAGAAAAACATTTTGCAACACACTGCATGGATGAAATAGGTGGAATAGAACTAATAAGATAAAACAAACACAAGTTTTGCTGTAAAACGCAAAGCACAAGAACTGGTATGATTCAGTAACCTGGTGTTCATCTCTGTCGGTGGAGGACAGCATCTCGTTTGTAGCTATGAGCAGTGAAATGCCCTCATGAAAAGTGAGAAGAGACGAGAGACTGTGGACAGGTGGAGTACCCTCGACCGTGTCTCGTAGTGGTGGGGACCACCTTGAAGTGTGAGGCAACGACTCCACGGCGTGCCCCCCCTGACGCCTCAAGTTTAAGCCAGGCGAGGTGTGAGGAGGAAAAGAGAAAGAGAAGGTTTGGAGACGTTACATGACGGATGGAGGTTGGGCAACGGCTCTTATATAACGGCTGTAGGTTAAGGCCAGAGACGTTAATTGAAGGGGGTGATGCAAGAGACATTGTCTCCGGCAGCTGAAGACGGGGCAAGAAACGTTCTTTTGAGGGCCGGAGTTGAAGGAAGATTTACCCGAGGCCGGAGGTACAGCAAGAGACTTGGTCTGGGGGTTGAAGGCGAGTCATGAAGCATTGTCTGGAGACCGTAAATGAGTGAAGAGCTGTACTGAAGGGCCTAGCGGCGGAACTGAATATATATATATATATATATATATATATATATATATATATAAAGAAAATACAGATAATATAAGAAAACTATGAGTGAAGCAAGAGACTTAATCTTGGTATGGAGGCGAAACTAGGTACACGATCTGGGCATCAATAATTGAGAAAAATTATATCGTTAGTGGCAAAAGGCGAGGGAGCTGGCGAGAGAAATTGACCATGATTTGCTTATACAGATTATGTTAATCTGAAGCGTTCACTAATATTCCTTGATCTTCAAGGATATAATCACCTACTCAATTTGCTACTTTATGATTACCTAGGTTAAGAGTAAAATAAAATCGATATCTCGATATAACTATTGAATGAGATTTTCCACCACTATCACAAACAAAACATTGAAATGACCATAGTGGGGTATGGAGAACTAAGGTTCCTAAGGGTCTCGTGGAATGTGTGGAAAGAGAGGTCACTCTCTCTGTGGGCAAAGATGGGCATGTTTGAGTATAATGTCTTCCTGACGGTGGTGTATAGATGCGAGGCTTGGACCCAAGATGGAAAAGTATGGAAGAGGGTGGATGTGTTGGAAATTAAATGCCTGAGGACAACATGTATTGTGAGGAGGGTTGACCGAGTGAGGAAAGACAGGGTGAGAGAGAGGTGTTGCAACAAGAAGGGATACGGTTGAGGAGGCTGAAGAAGGTGCGCCGAAATGGTTTGGATGTATTAAGCCGATCAGTGAAGTGAGACTGACTAAGAGGGTACACTTGTCAAAAGCGGAGGTAACAAAGATACGGGGGAGACCAATGTTGAGATGGCTGGATGGAATGAGAGATGCTTTGAATGACCGGGGTATGAGGGTGTAAGCTGTGCATTGGATAGAGCGAACTGGATCTATGAGGTATACAGGGGGCGACGCGCGGCCAACTGCGCTGAACCAGGGCGAATGGAGTGGTCAGGGTAAACCACGGAAAGGTTTGTGGGACTTGGCTGTGTATAGGGAACTCGTACGCAGTAAACAGCGAACTAATCTGAAAACAAATGATAGATGGTACTTTCAAAGAGTAGTGAACGGGTAGAATTATGGTGGCAAGAAAGTGTGCAGCGGTGCTGTTGATGCACAGCCCTTGAAGGAACTACAGTGACCCAGAGTAGATGTTTAATAATTATGAAGGGACAGTCAGGATGGTAAGCGAGGTTGTAAGACAGTATCTAAAGCAGATGGAAAATCATTGATAATTGGAGACGTCTATTAGAGTGTTAGAGAGAAATAGATTGGGAAACCGTAAGATGCTACTGGAGCCAGGAAGACACAGAAGTACAAGTTCCTCGAATGTGCACAAGAGAATTTCCTATGTCAGAATGTCATAGTGCATACGAGATGTATGGGAGACGATACGCCCGTACTGCTTGACCTCGTCTCTACACAAAACAGCATGGAAATACAATACATCAAATATGAAGTATCTGATAGAAAAAGGAATAATGTAGTACTTGATTTTGATTAACTGTTGGAGGAGGACGCAAGATGGAGATCAGAGGAATAAAGATGGAGCAACCATATAGAGATGATTAAATTCTACGAGCGTCTCAGCTGGGAGAGGGAGTTCTACAACAATAGCCCACTGCTATAAGATATTCTGTGAAACGTGCTAGAAAATAGTTAGGACAGGGGTACCATGGAACACTAAAAGGAGAGAGTGGCTGTTAGAATTCCAGATCAGGACAATGTTTAATGAGACAAACTCTTAGCTGGGAAATATTAGAATAGTTTTCAGTTATACGGATAAAGAAATATTTAGCAGGCTGTTCATATCCTATTTTAAGACAAAACTAAAATACGCTTCCCAGGTTTGGTCAAGACACCTAAAGAAGCATGAAGAGCTAACAGAGAAGGTCAAGAGGAAGGCAGAAAAGATGGTACCAGATTAAGAGAGCTGAGTTACAGCAGAAGGCTAGAGACTTTAGATTTGATCACTTTGGAAGAGGGGTGTGAGAGCTGATCTGATCACAACCTTTTAGTAGTTAAAACAGATCGATGAACGTGGAAAACAAGCAGGTCTTCAAGAGATGCAGGGTCAGGGCAAACAGAGGACATGATATGAAATTAAGCAAGAAACTTGTAATAAAAGGTGTAAAGAATTACTTTCACGGTATAAAAGTGGTGGATAAATGGAAAAGAACGATTGCGGATATCGGTAAGGCACATAGTATGCATAGATTTAGGAAACTGGATGATGGAGAAAGAGATCCCACAAGAATAAAACTTCGTCCCCGTAAAGTACAAATGACACCCTGAGGGACATAAGCCACAGCTGAAAGTTTGTAGACGACTCCATCCTTGGCAACGCCATCAACAACGACTCTCCTGACTTCAAGTGTCCTTTCTGACATCATCAGACACCTTCAGGAGTGGACAACGGCCAACGACGCAACCATCAACCACACCAAGACTTTGATGACGAACATCAACCTGCGTACAGACAACGTCCTGTCCCGTGATAGCCTCAGACTAGGCTTGGACGTCCTCCGGGTAGTCACAGACTTCAAAGTTCTTGGTGTCACCACAGATGACTGTTTAAACTAGAAGAGTCACGTCAGGATTATCATCAATTCTTCTTCGCACGGTCTTCACCATCTCCGCCGACTGAGATTACTCGGCGTCCCATCACCTGAGCTCAGGAATATTTAAGCCATCTTCACTCTACCTAAGCTCACCTGTGCCTCCCCAGCACGACTGTCCTTCTTAAAAACAACACAGAGGAACCAGCCGGAAAGAGTGCTGAAAAGAGCATGCAGAATCATCCTAGGCCCATCTTACACCACCTACCAAGAAGACCCTCATCTTGTTGAACCTGTCCATCTTATCCGACCAACACCGGCAAGTCACACGGCAGTTTAAGAAATAAACTGCTGACACAGTCATGTCACTCAGGGTGAACTTCATCAATCATGTATCAGGCCAACTTTGAAATCTGTCTCGGTCCCTTTCTAACATGATGCGATCCTTTTTCACTTCTCTCAATGACCTTTGCGTCACCCGCAAACATACTCACGTCATTCATATCTATCAATAAAACATTAAATGGCGGTGGCACATTTATAACACTACCCTAAAGTATTCTTCGATAAATATCAATTTTTCTCATGTCAGTTACTCATATTTACTCCTCTTTTCATGGTCCCAAAATAAGCTGTCATTTGAATTTTACTTTACTGAGAACAACACTTGTGTACTCGATTTGAATTTCCTTATCTTCTCTCCCCATCTGCAATTTTACTCTTCAAACTGGTACTTTATGTGTGTGTGTGTGTGTGTGTGTGTGTTTTGATAATAGCAGTTAAATAGCAGTAGTAAGTGGCTATAGATTAAATGACTATGCAATCGAGGTAAGTGCTCCAGAGGGAAAAGCTACTGGACCACTCCTCTGCATTATATATTCTGCATAATAATATATTCACAATCATCCCCAGAAGGCAGTGCATAAATGCGTGAATGACTATACCATGAATTTCACATGCAACGAAGAGGATAAGTTCGCTGATTTTTATGAGAGATAAAACCCATAATTCCATTCTATTCTAGACAATACGCCAGGAAGTCCCTCTTACACCACACAAATCCCAAAGACCTCAGCTCTCTCCCTGCCATTAGACAAGATGATGAAGCCTCACTTGCCAATTAGTAACGAATGCGCGTTATCTTTTTACCATACAGCTTTAGATCCTGCTCGGGGAAAACATATAGCTTTGGTGTCGGTGACTTTTAGGAATTGATCGATGCATAATAAGAAAAAAAAAAGGTCTTTTTTTCTATCTTCCGTAAACTGAACACACGTGTTGGTGGCGAGAATACTGTCAAGTCCACCACCGGCAAGAGTAACGTAACATTGGCAACGTCGTTAGCCCCACATTAAAGGCATGCTCACAGAGGCCACAGCTGAAGGTATTACGTGAGAAGTAAACCATGAGACATATGCATCATCTGGTAACATAACGATGAGACAGGCGTGTGGCAAGAGTGATAAAGACGAGAGAGGTGTTTCTCACTGTGATTACTGGTGATACATATGTGGCACGAGTTAAGATGCTGGTGAGAAAGATGTGTCGGGAGGTCAAGTAGTGATGAGAAAGTTGTTTAGAAAGGTCAGGTAGTGATGCGACAGTTATGTTGGAAAGTCATGTAGTAATGAGGCAGTTGTGTAGAAAGGTCAAATACTGATGAGACAGTAGTCTAGGAAGGTCAGTTAGTGCTAAGACACGTTTGCTAAACGGTCAGGCGGTAGGGAGACAAGTTACACATAATGTCTGGTCCAAATAAGAACAAGTGTGACATAAGGTCAGGTAGTGAAGGTACACGATAGGGGTATCTGACGATCAGGTGATGTTCTGACAGGTACCTCATCAAATCAATTAGTCAGGAAACAGGTGTGCTATAGAGTTAATTGGTGATGATAGAGATGTATTACACTTTTCACATAATGGTGATCCAAGTATATAGTAAGGTCAGGGAGTAATAAGCCATGTCGTCTAGGTAATAGTGAGTCTGGTTTGTCCTCAATGCAAACAAGGTTAAGAAGTGAAGATATATACGTGTGTCTATGTCAAGGTGATGAGCAGACAAGCGAGTCATAGAATCCAGTGTCTGTGAGGAGCTTCGTTATAACACTCTTTGCAATACGTCTACCCAGAAACGTATTTGGTATTGACAAGAGAAATGACACATATCCGAACATCACGAATGACATCTATTAGAACAAAGAGCAATGAAGGGAAATCAGTAATGCAAATGTAACGTCTTCAATCAAATCAAGGAACATTAAACTTTCATCCTGATATGTCATTTTTCTCCTTCAGGGCATGTACACTTCATGATAGGAACAAAGTCGGCAGTTATCTGAAAGTGGATGCTTCTTATTTGTGCCTGAGTTTGGCCTCCTCACCTTGTATTGCGATAGCACATAGCAAATCTAATTAACTTAGCGTAGAACTATATCTCTGTATATTACAATTTTGAGTCGTGTATACAACTCATGCAAAAATATATCTATATATGTACAAATATATCTGCATTCTATAAAGACAGAGTCCAATGTATCTTGAGAATTTGCTGAAAATTAGTGTCCTGAATTCAAAAGTCTTCAAATACATTTAGACATAATGTTCACTTTCGAATGAGCGAGTCATTTCAGAGTGTCTTAATGAACTTAGCATAAGAGATATACATAATTATAATACAATTTTGAGTGGTGTATGTGACTCAGGCAAAAATATATTCATGTACGTAAAGATATATTCATGAATTCCAGAAAGACATTGTTAATTGTATCTTGAAAAGTTGCTCAGAATTTGTGTCCTAAATTTAAAAGTCTTTGAATATAATTAAACATCGTATTCGCTTCCGAATGAGCGAGTCGGCGCTTGGGAGAGAGCAGCCCAGCTAGATACGACATTTCCCTCTAGCGATAAAATTGAGATTATGAAGGCCAGACTCCGTGTCTTGCTGTCGACTGCCATTTTGTCATACTCCACTCGAGAGCAAGCCACGCCAAAACCACAAACGTACACGGGATGAGTATTCCTCAGTAACAAGGAATGTGGTATCAGCCACATCGTATTAATGTACACACATGACGTCCTAGTCACAGCTACGATATATCACTCAGTAGGGCTACCCTCTGGCACATTGTCAGAATATATTGCTAGATACGAGACATATTTTGAAAACAACCACGACAGATCTAGACACAGAACACATTCTAGTCCCAGGAAAGCTTTCTACCGTAGTCTTTTTCTTTTTGTGCCTTCTTCATTTTTCTTTCTTTTAAAAGGATTAACAAAAACGCTTATTAATGGAATATGTATAAATGTCGCCAATCATTGTCAGAAATAACTGATGTGACGGAACTGTGCAAGTCAATAAAAACTTATTTGATTATAATCTGCTGCTACAACAAAAAGAACCTACAAAAACTATGACATTAACTAGAAGATATACGCAATTGCCTTGCGTCTCTTGTCGCCAGCTATTGTTGATAATGAAATACAAGAATCCCGTGCCTTACAAGCTAATCTGGCAGTCTACCACTGAGAGGGACGTGTATACTTCTCTTAACCACAGTCAACCTAGCTGCACCTTGCAGATTATCATGACTCATTTCATATTACAGAGATGCCTTTATACAGCAAACGATTCCCTGAAGGAAAAGAAAAAGGAGTCAAGAATCGCAGTGTATATATATATATATATATATATATATATATATATATATATATGGAGCCACTGATGCATGGTTACCCGAGTTAGGTGAACAGTAAATGATTCTGAGTGGGGGGGAAAGTTCTCAGTACACAAGCAGGCCACAGGCAAGTGGAACTCTCAATTAGCGTTCTCATTTAGAAGAGGAAAAGCAAATTGGAGCTCTGGCCTGGAGGCAGACTGAAGGAGCTGGAAGCTCTCAGTCGGTAGGAAGATGAGGCAGCATGTAGCTCTCATACGACGGGAGACTGAAGAGGCAGTATCTCTCATCCGATGGGAGAGGGAAGGAAAGATACGGAGGGATAACGAGCTCATAATCGGTGCAAGAGAGAGTGAGGAAGGAGCCCCTCAAATGGGAGATCCCCTAAGGGAGAGAAAATTGCCGAGGGAGCAGGAAACCCCGAGTGGTCTAAGAGCAGTGATAGACTGGGAAGCCTTTTGGGTTGGTGGGGGTGAGGAGCACCGATATGGGAGAGAGAGAGAGAGAGAGAGAGAGAGAGAATGTATGGAAGTACGTGGAAAGAAAAAAAGACAAGAGAGGTCCTATTTGGCCCATGTCAGAGTTATCGTTTCTGAAGAGATCGCCTCGAATAATTTCATAGTCCTGCCCACCTACAGCTTTATACCTCCTACTTTGACACCATCCTTAAATTTGGACATCTTGGATCTGAAACCCAATTCTAGATCATTGATGTATATTATGAAAAGACATGGGACCAAGGATCGACCCCTGAGACACACCACTCCTCACGTTCAACCAGTCTGAGGCTTCTTCATTTAAAACCACCCGTTGCTTCCTCTCGTGAGCCTGTCAGTAATCCGTAATCATAGTGCGTCCCCTATTGCATGTGATTTTAATTTACATAGCAGCCTTTTGTGTGGTACTTTAATGAATACCTTTTGAAATTCTAGGTACAGTGCATCTGAGGGTACTTTTAAGTCTCAACTGCATGTCAAAAACTGAAAATTTGTAGCGCATTTGTGAGGCAAGATCTTTTGTTGCTGAAATCATGCTGGTTGTCCGATACTATCTCGTGATCTTACAAACACATCACAATTCTGTCTTATTATTTCTTTCATCATTTTACCTAAAACTGATGTGAGGCTAATTGGGCGGTAATTCAAGACACCTTTCTTATTTCCTTTCTCATACGTAAGGGTGATATTCGCCAATTTCCAGCTTTTAGGCACCTTACCTTCCGTTAGTGATTTGTTAGATAATTAGACGTTTTGGTCATGGGAAATATCGCTTGCCATCTGACCTCCTTGGGCCAAGGTTATATCAGATCCAGGGAAGCAAGAGTCTTCCAGCTGCTTCAGCAAGTTAATGGCATAAGACTAGGCTTATCATAGTGATTGCTTTTACTGTCCACCCAGCCGTGTCTCGTTCTATCTGCCAGTGGGAAGTTTGTCAGGAAATAGCACTGCTGTTAATCATAGGAATTTACCACAAGAGTTTTAGATTTGTCCTCCTCTGATTAAGGTACACCAAGATTTGGTACATTTTACAAATCGATGGGATGTCTTTCTCTTTATGAAATGTTTTTACCAGCGGCAGATATGTGTGTGAAAAAAGATGTCCCGTTATCCGTAACCGTTCGTGTTTTAGTTTTCCTTCGGGAAGGTAAGAAACACAGTGTTACAGGTAATGAGACAGATCAAACAGTTTTTCTTTAAACATTCCGGGACAGCAGTTATCATAAGGAGCGTGGAAGCATTGATTTAAAGTTACCCAATGTCTACGAGGTCTACCTCTCGTTAAGTGTAGTAGATTCTACTTCATCCCCAACACGTTTTTCCATTTTTTTCAGTGGCGTGTTGTAGAACAATAACTTCGTTAGAAATGTGGGCGCCTATTACTTTTGAGAGAACTTTCTTTTCAGTTGTTAGTTTACGACGGCTTCAGAGGGGCAAGCGAAATGTTGTAACTGGTTCCCGTCCCGCAAGCTGACTAAATCTTCGCGCGACCAAATATATAACGAGTGTACATAGTCATTTTGCATTAGAAGGACTAACCATTTAAAATGGCCTCATCAGGATGGCACGAGGTTTCCACGTGTTTTTCATCCCGTCCAATCGTTTATCTACTAACGGTAGCTTCTCCATGAGGAGCCTTTACTATTAATACATCGAATTAGGCCATCTCAATCGTCCAACAGGAGCCCTACTTTTCCATGACCACTGGATATTTGAGCTGAGGTACATCGGAAAGGTAAATGGTAAAGTTTGCTTTTCATTAGTGAGGTCGCTGGATGCTCGGTGACCTGTAGGTATGTTCTACACCAACTGCTTTGCATCTCTTATCGCTATCTACTGTTGATACTGAAATGTAAGAATTCCCGTTCCTTACGACCTAATCTGGCAGTCTACCACCGTGAGGGACGTGCAGTAATTCTCTTAACCAAAGTCAACTTAGGCGCACAGTGTGCGCTATCTAGAATCGTTTCATGTTACAGAGATATCTTTATAGAGCAAAAGATTCCCTAAAGGAGAAAAATAAAGAGGCTTCAGAATCACAAGGTGTATCAGTATAGTCTGGATGGTATACTGATGTGGATCAGCGTTACTATGAACCAAGACGAGCACCTTCTTTGATCTGTTCCCATTCTGCCACAATGACATGAAGGTCATGAGAGTCAATCTCACGTGCTGGAAAACTGTAGGTTTTGTAGTGGTAAAATGCTGGAAAATGATGAGTAAAGGAAAGTAGGTTACAAGCTCAGCACGGGAATGAAGATATACCCGATTAGTTCATATGGGTGAAAGTCACTTTTAGAGTAGCAAGCTCGTATGAGATACATCCTTCGCTCTTGAAACATTTACTGAACATTAGGCTCTGCTCCAGACGCAGTCCATAACCAAAATAGACCAGACCATGGAAGGACTGTTCTGCGATAACCTCATGTTTCATCCAAGTTGCTGTCGTCCAATCTGACCGATGGCCCGGCACAAGTCCTTCCAGTCAAACGACGAACGAGCACAATAAGCGAAATTAGTATAGCGAGAAGTCTGAAAACCCTGGGTCATCGTCCCTGACGTTCCAGAAATGCTGGAAACTATATGTTTGTGCCTTTCCAGCTGACGTTGTCTATCTGGACAACACTGTCCCATTACGAGGGAAAATGAAAAAATTTTTGTGGGCCTCCTGGCAGAAGAACCTCATTCTGTTCTTCTCGTACATTCCATGGTATTTGCTGTACGAGCCCATCCTCTTCCTCTCGTTGCTGGAAGCAAGGGAAGGTACATAACTTGTCTGTATTTGTCTAAATATTGACTGTGCTCTCTCTTCAGTAACAAACGCTATATAATGACGTTTGCCTTGGCTGTCTGTTGGCATTAGTTTTACGTACTTCATGCATGTCACTTAAGATTCTACAGCGAGTTAATACATCCTATTCTCTAGCAATATTTTACGTTGTTACAGATGGGCCAAGATGTGACGATCCGAGAGGTGTGGGCTCACACGTCCTACTTCTGTTGCCATACTTTTCAAGCTGTTTCTCCTTAAGGGTTTATCTCCCTTCAAAACTGACAGTGGATCTGTAAATGGTAAACGACTCATAATCGTCGTTTCTTGTCTTTCGTTTTCTTTTTCTGAAATCTCTTCAACGTAATGACGAGAGGAAAGGATCATTACCCAGAGTAACCTCTTCCTCAGATGGATGGCTTAGAATCAAAGCGTTACAGGTTGACAAAGACGCCTAATATTTTTTTTCCTCTGGCAGTCAAGCATTCAGGTACCAGCTGAACGATGTTTTCTTCGTTAGTAATATTCACGACTGAGGATGTCGTACACAGGTCAGACGAAAGATGCCTGTGTGTGTGTAACTTGAAGAACGTGTGGAAGCGCGACACCTGGACTCCTCTCTAGGGTCGTGGGATATTGACAGAGATCTTTTTTTATAATTCGCTTCACTCTCTCGTAGCTGATGTGAGACTATTTTGTTTGGTCCAGGTGCGTTACGTGTGGGTATTGTGGCCATTTAAGTCATCAGAATTTCATTTCAATCCATTGCTCTTTCAGAGGAATAACCAAGAGTAGAGAAGGCCTAGTTGCGACACGTGTATGCTAAAACATATAAGAACTTTGACACTCACAAAGAGCGAGCCCCAAATGTGGAGTTTGGGAGTGAGGGCTGTAAAGCGATGCCACAGAGCGTCCCTTTCAAGCTTATTTCGACCTTCCTGCCGCTGGATAAATAAAAGAACTCAAAAAGTAGATATCTTACCACTCATCCACTTCCCTTCTTCTTCCTCCTCCTCCTCCTCCTCCTACTCATGTCTTTCCCATATCCCATTTCCCCATTCACCGCCCCACCACTCACTCATCTCTCCCCTCAGCAGTATATTTCATGTCGTTATGCAAATAGCACACACAGCGATCGGCTTGGGAGAGGGAAAAGAGGGGAGGAGAATAGAGAAGTACATAGATGGCTGGACATGCGAAGAACGCCGCAAGACACTGAGGCAGTGAGAAGGATGGGGACATATGAAAGGGTGAACGGAAGCGAAGGTGACCACTCCAAATAAGAAATATGGAGACAACAGTAAGCCGGAGGGAACTCGCTCCAACAATGGATTGAGTACCCAAAGTTAGAGGGAACGGTCTCACCATTTGAGGAAAATAAGAAAAGAAGACAGTATCTGGACTGGGCGCCGTCAATTCTTAACGCGTGGCGACACACAACAGCAAAAGAATAGGAACGATTTATAATCGTAGATACACAGAAGGCCTCAGGGACCCACCCGCACACTCCACTAGAAACATACCAACCATCAGCGGTAACACTGTGTTGTATGTACCAGGGGTCTGACGGCAACCGGTGACTCAGATCCCAAGAATGGATTTAAGTATTCGTGTGAATTTCTGCCCTAGTTTCGCGTATCATGTGATCGTAGTTATGTCGGAGCCTTTCTTCTTATGCGATGTTTCATGCCTTCCTAGGCAGAGTACGTATGGGTATTGTTTCTGGTCAGTATCAAACACACTGATACACGAGACCAGACCTACTTTTGAGTCCTATTTTTCTAGATTTATTTCCACTATAAAGTGTCAAACCCCTTTACAAGTTCTGAGCCTTGTTTGTAATATGACATTAGCAATTCAACTTTGTTTTCTCGTATTACGAATGTGAAGATATGTTTCTAATGTTCACATGGATTGAAAAAAAATATCAGTACACGTTCTGATCCAGGTTACATCGTATGCCAGTCATAATGTGTCAAGTACTAACCTTCTAACTCGAGTCTGTGTGATATATATTTCTTCAATACAAGAAAATCTGGACTCGGTTCTTTACTTTTTTCCCCTTACATGAGTCTCCGAGTCTTGATATTACAGAATTAACACGTACTAAGGGATATACAAAACAACAAGATACATTCTTTTGTCACTGTGTGAAACTGCACAGTGTGGATCAGCGTGCTAAAATACAGCAAAAACAAAGAGAAAAAATTTACGTAAAGATAAGCATAGGAACCATTCTGTGGTAAAAAAAAAAAGATACAGTATGTGTCCCGTTGCACAAAAAGAGGCTTATGTTCAACCCAGCAGCCTTCACTACAAAAACAGAAATAACAAAGTAAACTATGGAACGCTAGTATAACATTAGCCAATGGCATCATATGTCATTGGTTCGTGTTGGGAGGCGAGTGCTGAGCGGTGCTGGAAGCAGCAGCAGCAGCAGCAGCATTAGCCCCAGTCACAGACCACCAGAGATATATGGATGATGGCGAAGTCCCCAGCCTAAAGCCTATCCGGCCCCACCTCCGCTGTACTGACGGTAAGAATAACCCACAGTGAAGCGGAAACTTAATGTGTGTTGCAACTCGGCCACCATTTGTTTTCTCTTTTTACGTTGGAGGCTCCAGTCACGAAGGGAAGTCCACATCAAGGCCGGGCCTTAATTGAAATATAAAAGGGTTAACGAAAGGGAAAAAGAAGAGGCAAGGGAAAAAGAAGAGGCAAGGAAAAGTATTTACGAAATTTGGAGGAAGTCATAAACCTGTCTTTTAGAATGTGCAGAGTTACAGTTATTGAGAAAAACATGAGAAGATAGAGAGTTCCAAGGTTTTAGGTCGTGATATTTGTATGGTGAATATTCTAAGCACAATCAACTTCTCGTATGGTCATCCCAACTTACATTACAGAGCGTCCTCCAGTAATTTATCTTAAGCACGTCTACCACTTTCCTCTATTAAATCTAAGGCCCAAAAACCTACATCCAGAGAACACTGTCAGGACTGGAATACCTTCAGATATTCCCATCTCCTCATTTTACACGTTCCTTCACGCACCCCGGACCACAATCCCAACTTCCACCGTGTGTGTGATTTACCTCGTCCCTTAAAGGTTCCATCCGCTGTCACTTCCACTCTTAGGCACCAAAAACACTGTACACTTCTGCCAGGTCCTCTCCACCTTAACTAATGCTCGAACGATCCTGTCTCAGCGCGCCCCCTGACGCACCTGGTTACTTTACTTTCGTTCACAGTTACTTTCAGGTCTCTTCTCGTACACACTCTCCCAAAACCTCATCAGCTTCAGGAGTTTCTCTCCAGAGTTTACCACAGACGCCTTGTCATGTGCACCTAACAACTGATTCACCTCCCATGCCTCCACGCTCGCAACATAATGATCTTGTTGTTTGAAGACTTTCGCACTGACTTTCCTCGGCACCTTGAACATATTAAACGGCCATGGTGACATCGCACAGCCATGAAGAAAACGCACCTTCGCTGGGAGCCACTTATCCTCCTTCCCTCTTACTCGCACACATCCTGTACTCTCTAGTCAAAATCTTCTCGCTGCTGTGTAGTAATATTCTTCTCTGTCAAACCTATAATGCGCCTTTTTTTTTTCGGACCGAATACAAGTCACCGATTTTCTCCAAGCCCTGGTAACACGCATTTTTCAGGAGAACCTTTTGGTGTACATTTTCTTTACCTCTCCTGAAACTACATTGCTCTTCCCCAGTCACCTGCTTTGTGCACGACAAAATCCCCTAAATCATCACTCCAACACGCCTCATCAGGTGTACTCGACAGACTTGTACCTCTGTAATTAGAAAATTCATCTTTGCTTCCCTTGCCCTTATAAAAGACAATACAAGCATTTTTCTGATCTTGAGCTAGACTGGAAAGTATGACCAAACGATCAACAACGCCAAGCGCTTTCTTGAGAAACTCATCTGCTCACGATGCTTTTCCACATATCGCCTGGCACAAAGCTGCTATGTGTGTGTGTATACACACACACACACACACACACACACACATCATCTCACTGGGAGGGAACAAAGGACGCACGTTAGAGGAGCAGTGGTTGAGGTGACCTGTGGAGTGTAACAGGGTTCGGTTCTAGGGAACATTTACTCAGTTCGGTTCTAGGGAACCATTACTCGGTTCGGTTCTAGGGAACCATTACGCCTCTTGATCTGCATTAATGACCTGCCTGAAGGAATCGAGTTCTACCTGAAAATGTTTGTGGGTGATGCGAAGGCCATGAGGGGAGTAAAACACCAGGGGAGATTTGCATCATCTTACACAGCTGGTCTAAAACGTGGTAATCAAATTCAACCCGAGCAAATGTAAAGTAATGAGCATGTGGCCAAGAGAAAGACAACCTCAGTGATTATTGTCTGCCTAGCAATAAGCTTCTGGATTCCTTGTGTGAGGAGGACTTGGGGGCAGAGAAGACATCGTCCCTACTCTGTCGCCAGAGTCCCAAATTAGGAGACTAGCTAAGGAGACAAACTGTCTACAGAGCAGCGCTCAAGTATATGGATATTGCAATATTTGGCAAGCTATTCATATCATGCATAAGACTAAAACTAGAATATTCTTCTCAAGTTTGGTCATCGCACCTAAAGAAGCACAAAGAGCTCACAGAGAACTTCCAGAAGAAGGTAAAAACAATGATACCAGAATGAACAGAGCTAAGCTACAGGGAGAGGCTTAAGGATTTAAGCTTACCCACCCTGGAAAAGTGAAGACTGAGGGTTGAGCGCTTGATACCGTATTTTCCGTTTCCTTGTGGTTTTACCCGTTTCTTATGTACACTCGCTACTAATGCACTTTTTGTAAGTTAGTTGGGATGTGAGTTTGAATGGAGAAAAATGAGAGGAAGTGAAGTGTTTTAGATATCTGGGAGTGGATTTGGCAGCGAATGGAACCATGGAAACGGAAGTGAGTCATAGGGTAGGGGAGGGGGCGAGGGTTCTGGGAGAGATGAAAAATGTGTGGAAGGAGAGAACATTATCTTGGAGAGCAAAAATGGGTATGTTTGAAGGAA
>JAYMFT010377671.1:0-20881 GCA_038088735.1 Panulirus argus | reverse complement strand
AAGGGGAGGGAGCGGGGGGCTGGAAATCCTCCCCTCCAGTTTCTGCTTTTCCAAAAAAGGAACAGGGAAGGGGCTAAATGAGGATTTTCCCTCTAAAGCTCAGTTCTCTGTTCTTAACGCTACCCCGCTAACACGGGAAAAGGCGAATATGTATGAAAGAAAGAAAAAATATATATATATAATTTTTTTTTTCATACATATTCGCCATTTCCCACATTAGCAAGGTAGCGTTTAGAACAGAGGACTGAGCCTTAGAGGAAAAATCCTCACCTGGCTCCCTCCTCTGCTCCTCCTTTTATTTTATTATACTTGATGGCTGTTTCCCGCGTACATACATACACATTCATACTTGCTCAACTTCATCCATTTCTGATGCCACCCCGCCCCACAGGAAACAGAATAAATGCACAAAAGAAAAGATGAATATAGCATATACTTTCTCTTCTCCACACCCCATCACTGCCCTGTGGAAGCAAGATAGCACCAGGAAACAGACAAAGAAAGGCTACATCTGCTCACATCCATAAATGAGCTGTCATGTGTAATGCACATAAACTACAGCTCCCTATCCACATCCAGGCCTCATAGACCTTTCCATGGCTTATCCCAGACATTTTACATGCCCGTTGACCCCAGTATATCACACTGTTCCAAGTCACTCTATTCTGTGCATGCCTTTCACCCTCCTGCATATTTAGGCCCTGATCACTCAAAATCTACTTCACTCCATCCTTCTATCTCCAATTTGGTCTCCAACCTACACCATCCCATAACCCTGATTGGTCAGCCATTTCCACTAAGCAGAACAATCATACTATGTAATTGTATGAAACACACACAGCAATCATCAACACACAGGCCGTAAAAGCTAAACACCCTCAGCACACTTACTGGCACCAGTTTTGCAAACTCTACAAACAGTTCATCTACTCTGCCTTAAATATGTTCACTTGCCTGTTCATCCACCCTGTCAAAACTAAACAAAAAACCACAAACTATTCAAAATATGACCATCAAAACAATCACTAACTTACAACCACAAAAACTGAACAACTACACTATAAAACAAAAATACTTTGAATATAATCCTACATCTGTATGCTAGGCACCAAATTTTTTGCAACAGCCTTAGATCCCTACTCTCCTACATACATATGAGATATACTTTCATTTCTGTTTTCTGGACACCATCCATATCTCACACATTACCAACATCATTTCATCACAAGACCCATCATGCCCAAGATGCCTTTCCCACACTGAACATTTACTCCTTAATTATCCTGTGCTCGTTCAAAAAAAAAAAAAAAAAAAAAAAAAAAAAAAAGTCACTCCACATTAACCCCAATGTGCCTCTGGTAGTTTACTGCAAGTGTGCCACTTACAGTTATGAGCATTTAAAAATCCCAGATGTGGTAAGTAGCAAATTACTGGCAACTCAGACAACATATGTACTACCTTCTCTCCACCTATTTATATCTCTAACGCCTGTTTCAATTGGAACTCCCTCAAAGGGGTGGCCACAGCAACAGTCTCCTTAACTAAAGAGCTCCAGTGCCACTTCTTAGCCTTTAGTGCCTCACCCTTAACAGGCCATTGGCAGAGGGCAAGTCTAGTGCAGTGTTTGCAAAGGCTCCTACCTAATGTTCCTAATGACTACTACTATCTAATGCTCATACCTTCTACTTCAACCTAATGTTACTACCTAATGCTGATGCCTATACATTCCTACCTACTACTACTATCTACTGCTCCTACCATTTTGCCATATTTTTCGAAATTACCTGGTAAGAAACCATCAAAATGTCATGAAGGATAATATGTCATGTTAGTGCTACCAGGGCAGTAGAGAAAATGTATATACGTAATGTAAACAGATTTACAAAAAATATATTTAAATGTACAAAAATAATGAAACATATTTATTGGAAATTATGACATGGTTGTATTGACGTGTTTACATTATGCTGTCAGGAGGGACATTACATGGTTAACAGTGCTATTCATTTGATAAGCTCATTACGCACATATGTAATGTGTTACTATACTGTTACATAAGAGTTTTTTTTAGGGAAAAATCTTCCTGAGCACTGCACAAATGGAGAGAGGTTCAAAGCATGGAAAAGTTAAAGATTCAAGAGAAACATTAAAGAAAAGGTGGAAAATGAAGACCACACTGAAAAAAATCATACTACAGTACTGAGTCAGGTAATGAGCAGTTCAATATGAGAATTTTCACTAAAAGAGACAGAGATGTAATGATGAAAAATGGTCTATGTCCATAATGCAATAGAAACAACAAAAGTGAATGCTACTGTGTTGTGTGGTCACTAACATAGCAAGCTAAAATGTACTGAAAAGTATTAAGGAAATTTTACAAGTAAAAAAAAAACTGAAGGAGCTGAACAAATGAACTACCATGAAAGACTGAAAATGAATTCTGGTAGACAGGCTACAAAGATAAATTATAATTTATGCAAGAAAACAAGTACAATATACATAAAAAATTTCGTACTATAAAACTTCACAAACTGGATGAGGAAAATTTCATGGCTTATATAAAAAAGGCACCAAGCAAATGTTCTTCAGAGCTCGCAAAGAAAATTGGTGAGACTCTGAGAACAATAACTCTTCAGCGTTCTGCCAAACAAACTTAGAAACATATAATGCATAATGGAATCTCCAAAAAATTGGAAAAATGGCTGAAATTTGTTTCCCATGAATCCAAGATACATAACTATGTAATATGTGTGGCAGTAGAAAACAACAGTAGCAAGACAAAGGCTACATCCTAGGGTTCCTTAAAGGCAGACAGATACATTCTCCCTTGTGTGTGATTACTATTTGTGTATTAAGAGGGAGAATTTTACACTTGATTTGCTATCTCTTAACTATGTATTTATATATCATGTCTTTACTCCTGTGTGTTCACACACACATATCCCAGTCAAATCCAGGTTCCCTTTTATCAAAAAGCCTGAAGGGAGGATGAACAGCCAGGATTGGCTGTAGGGCTGACTGCTGCACCCAGAATTCTAACTAATTCAGGCCCTACCCAATGTAAACCTATGCTGTCTCAGAGTCAGTAATGCAAACCACTACATTACAGAGGCTTGTGTCTATGTCTGTATGAAGTAACATTCTTGAAAAAAGCCCCAATTAAAATCTTGAAGATTGCTAAAACTTTATGACAACAATGCTAACAAAGGCATTCAACACACAAAGCAATAAAACTTTATGATAACAATGCTAACAATGGCGTTCAACACACAAAGCAATACCCATGCCTCCACCAACACAAAGAGCTGCTACTCCACGCTTTTTGCCAAGACGAACCATAGCATGAAGCAATGTTACAAGAATCCTTGCACCTGGAAAAGGAAAAAGAAAATATTTTCATTTAGCAGAACAGTAAATATTGTACGCAGACAGGAAACAATAAATAAAGTCTAGAATCCAAAAATTTACTCAATATTTTCATTAACATCACCTCTGACGTGAATGATCTTTGCTGCATACCTAATTTAATCTCCACTACTCCAGCTGTATCTGGTCTGTTTTCCCTAATTCCATTCTTGAACTCTAGTTCTTTACCACTTACAATATTTCAATCCTAAAATTCACATCAATTAACATTCTTGACCTCTCAAAGATAGTGCCAGGGCTGTTTTGGTACTTAGCCTAATCTCATGCAACAATTTTTTTTGTTTTACTATAATCCTTACTTTTTTCATTTATTCCCTTAGTCTATTACCTTTGATGAATATTCATATGAATTCCTCCTTGCTCACAAATTTCTTACCCTGCATAAGCAGCTCCTGCCTAGAAAGCTTCAGTCAGAGGTAATCATCACTAGGTCTCCCCTTATATCTTGACTACAACTCCCCACTCTCTTGACAGTAAAGAAAATTAAATGAATGTAAAATGTCTCACTTTTATGCTAATATATGTTACTATACTAGCACTCGCACTGTACATCTCTGTAGCAGTGCATCCTCCTACCCACTCTATTTACTCCATTTGCATGGCATGGGTCATGTGCATACGTGCTCCTTTTGTGGGAACTGATTTTGCATCACTGAAGCAAACAATCACCAACAAAGGCTACAGTGTCATGAAACGTTACAACCATGGCTATACACGTTGAACTCTACAGCACTGGAACATGTAGACTACAGTTTAATTCTAGTTTAACCCAAGAAGTTTATGCTGTACCATAATCTTTGGTCTTCATTTACCTTCAACACCTTTAAAAGTAATGTCTACTGATTGGGTCCTAAAGTATAATACTTTGTCTTTAAAATTAATATAAAATGCTGAATATCTAAGTTGAATCTACATTAAGTTAAATATATGAAGCCACAAATTATGAGAATTTACTTTAGTCATCTTTCAATACATGAGTATTTCCTACCTGATGCTCCAATTGGATGGCCCAAAGCAATGGCACCGCCATTAACATTTACTCTTTCTATATTAATGCCAAGTTCCTGGATAACTGTTAAGCTCTGAGCAGCAAAAGCTTCATTTAGCTCCCACAGTTCTACTTCATGTATGATCCAGCCAGCTTTCTTCAACTGTAAAGAAGTGTCTTAATTTAATTACTCTTACACTAGTGAGTTGTAGGGTGGGGGAGGGGGCGAAGGTTCTGATATCATTGAAGGATGTGGAAAGAGAGAACGTCATCTAGGAATGCAAAAGTGGGTATGTTTGAAAGAACAGATGTCCTGTCAATATTACATGGATATGAGGCATGGACTATAAATAAGGCTGTACAGAGTATGGTGGATGTGTTGGAAATGAAATGTTTGAGGGCAATATATGGCATGAGGTGGTTTGATTGAGTAAATAGTGAAGGGTAAGAGAGATGTGTGGTAATGAAAAGAGTTTGGTTGAGAGAGCAGAAAAGGGTGTGTAGAAATGGTTTGAAAATGTGGAGAGAATGAATGAGGAAAGGCTGACAAAAAGGATACATGTGTCAAAAGTGGAGGGAACAAGACCAAACTGGAGATGGAAAGATTAAGTGAAAAAGATTTTGAGTGACTGGTGTCTGAACATACAGGAGGGTAAAAGATGTGCATGGAATAGAGTGAACTGGAACAACGTGGTATACTAAGGTTGACGTGCTGCTAATAGACTGAACCAGAGCATGTGAAAAGTCTGGGGTAAACCATGGAGAGGGCCCACTGTGGGGCCTGGTTATGGACAGGGAGCTGTGGTTTGTGTATTACAGATGATAGCTAGAGAATGGATGTGGCCTTTCTTCATGAGTTGATGGGATTGCAGTCGAATTTCTCAAGAGAAAGGGATGACAGTGTTGTTCATAGATTACTTATCCACATGGGTTCGGTCAAAAGGCTCTGGTACTGAGGGTAGAGTAAACATATTCTTGATAAGGGAGTAACGAAGATGCGCTTGATGAGAGTCAAGTAAAGATGTGGTTATCAAGGATGAAGTTAATTTATGTTTACAGAGGATGTAGTGAGGATGAGTTTAGAGGTCTCTCTCTCACACATGACCATGACTGAGTTACAGTGCAGAGGGAGACATACTACATTTGCCTGCAAATGTTGACATTTCTAGTCATTCATATAGTTTACAATATAATTCTGCAGAAAATTACTAAATTAAAAAGTTTCATATACACAAAATATCCCCTCTTTTTATCCCTTACTTTGTTTTCTTATACTGTGAAAATATTTTTTTCCACCATTTCTTTTTCACTGTAGTGAAATTATTGTATTACCCATCTCAGGAACTCTACATTATTCCAGATTATACAGATGGGAAGAAAGTGCTCTAGTAACACATCACCCCTTCTTTCAGCATCTTATTTATTCCTAATCAAGTTCTTAGATTCTACTGTATTTCTCCTTAAACATAACCAAACTCCTTAACTTAATGTACTTAATTCTACTCGTTTGCTATCAAAGGTATCTTCAACAGCCATTCCCAAAGTTCTGCTCTCCTAGTATTAAACATATCTTATCAATCACATCCAAATCCATTCATCCGAAGCCCACATAATTATTTGCCTCCCATAACAATGAATCTTGAACATGACCTTCAGAATTCACAGCCTGTCAATAAGTGAATGGGTTACAATTACACTACTTTGTTAAATCTGATATTCTACTTACAGCTGCTTTAATGGCAGGAATAGGCCCTGTGCCCATAATGGATGGGTCTACCCCTGCTTGTGCCCAGGCAACAATTGAGGCAAGGGGCTTGACCTCTCGATGTTTAGCCTCACTCTCACTTGTTAAAACTAATGCTGCAGCACCATCATTAATACCTGATGAATTTCCTGCTGTCACTGAGCCACTGCCATCCTGTAACATGAACAGATAATCAATTAAGTAACACTTCCCAGTAACTGGGGGCATGGGATCCACAGTGTATGGAAAAGTAGGGAAAAGACATGAGCTGTGTGATGAAAGAGAAATGTTGATTGGGAATTCATGGCTAAACAGTGCATGCACAAATATGCATGTGTGAATGGTTCTGTGGGTCAACAGGATTAAAGAATTACATGCTAAATGTCAAGTGTACAGATGAGAGGTGTTGAATGTGAAAATGATGAAAGGGCAGATGATGGAATATCTAATCATTTCTTAATTATGGTAAGTGTAAACGTTGAATTCAGATGGGTTTTTGGAAAGAAGTGACGAGTTCAGAAGGTGAATGAGATTAGAAATTTGGCCTTTAACTCCTACAAGCATTACTGCCATGAAAGTAGGTTGAAAGTTAAAGAAAAAATAGGGTGTGGAAGTTGTTTAGGGGAGCAATGCTTAAGTGTGCAGATGATGTGTATGGCATGTGGAAATATGAGAAGAGTGATGTATGGTGGAATGAGGAAGCTAAATAAAGTAAAATAGGAAAGGGATGTGTATGAAAAGAATGTGCAGGGAAGGAGTGTGCATGATGAGAAGAGTACGTGAGAAAGTGGTTGAAGGTCAATAGAAAGGTACAGAGCTGAAAAAGAAGGCAAGTGAGAGATGGAAAGACAAAGAATATATGACTAAAGAAAAATTACTTTGGAAGTAAATGAATGGTTAAGAGAACAAATGGGACTGACAGTAAGAGAAGATGGGAAAGTGGTAAACAACAGAGGTGTGACAAAAGAGATGGAGTGAGTAAGTGTATTAAGTCAAAAATACACTTTAATACACTCATTAAGGTTGTTTACATTTGTGATCGCATGGCTGCCTGGAAGCTGCGGCTTACTGCCGTTGCGCAGCATATTACTAACCTGGGAAAAGATCAAAATTCGAAGTATGTTCTCCAATGAATTTGTATCAGTATCACAACTTTGTAAAGTCAAAAAAATCTCAAGTTGAACCATCGTAAGTTGTAAGAGTATAAGGAAAGAGCAGAAATAGCAGTGAGGAGTTTTTCCCTAAAGTATACAGCATATATTAATCTTATGTTGTAAGTAAGGCCAATTAAAACTGATATGGTTATTATGTAATACTTGAAGGTAAAGTACTGATAACATGTGCTTCAGTATTTGCATGTAAAAATCTCCTATTTCATACTCACAGTAACAAAACAGGGTTTTAAACGGGATAAACCATCCATAGTTGAGCCATTTCGTGGAAATTCATCCACTTTTACTTCTGTTGCACCTTTCCGGCCTGGAACTAGAACTGGTATGATCTCTTGGTCAAAGTGACCTGCTTTCTGGGCAACCTCTGTTTTTTCTTGAGATTTCAAGGCAAACATATCCTGCTGGGCTCGTGTTATGTTCCATGCCTTTGCCACATTCTCCGCTGAAATGGTAAACCAAATATACTACATGCACTACCAAAAGAAAAAAAATGAGATGTTAAATGATACCATTGATATGGTACAAAATTTGCCAGGGGTAATGTGTGGGCACTTGAAAAGAGCATTAACAATGTGTGACAAAGTGTACTGAAGCAAGGCTGGCAGTTTTAAATGGTAACGCACTAGGCTACGTTACTGTATTTTTTTTTTTTTTTTTTTTTTTTTTTTTTTACATAAGTACTTTTAGTAGTTTCAAATTTTGTCTGTACTATTTTCAAACCTTTCATTAGCATTGCTGGGTCTTTTAGGATTTTGTGAATTGTCTCTGACAACCATAAATTATCACTTTAGGTGCAACTGGTGGTGGACTGAAGAACTACAGACAAAATCTCATGGCTAAGTTTATGCCTTTTGGTTTATGCAGTTGTCCTTGATATCAGCAGGTTCTGTATACTGTGGTATCGTATTTTGGTTACAATATAAAGAGTTTATGGTATGATATAATGATATGATATTTAGATTCAGTTACTATGTGTAGTACTCTGGTTGCAGCTGGCAGAACTTAGATAAACTCTGACTGAGATTAAAGGACAGAACTGATGTAATTGTGTTTTGCAATGTAACACTTAGGATTAATCATTTATGTGAAATGAGAGTGAGATTAAAATTTACGTACAGAAACTGTGATATCTTTGACTATGACACATTCACGGGCTGCTTAGGGTCTAAAGTTTCTTTATAATTCCACTAATCCAAGACCACTGAGGGAAAAAAAAAAAAAAGGATGTCTGAAATAATACTTGCAATAAATACCACACACTTGTGTGACAAACCTAATAAGACATTAACCAATGTCATCTTATGCTATTCCATTAATGTTAAGGTGAAATATAAAATGAGTAAATGGATTTCATAAAAGGGTAGCCATTTCCATACAATAATTAGTAATAACAGACAGTTAACCCTACCTAGACTTAAGTTCAAACTCCAGGTCTCCTGAGCCATGAAAAGAAAGTATCATTTCTTCACCACAATGACCCTTTCAAGACACTACAAAGCAAGGTAGAAAATTTACTCTTTTTAGTTTTATGAACAATGCACATACTTGTGAAAGATCAAAAATAACTTAAAGTAACAAATATTTCTTACCTGTAACTCCCATATGGTAGTCATGAAAAGCATCCGTTAATCCATCAAACATCATTGTGTCTACCATGGTCATAGATCCCATCTTTACTGGTGAGCGTAAGTGTGCAGCATGAGGGGCCTGACTCATGCTTTCCTGACCACCACAAACTACTATTGCTGCATCTCCCACCATTATTGCTTGGTATCCCATACAAACTGATCTGTACAAAAACACACTACAAATCACAATACTTACTAAACAGTTAAAAATTCTGTTATACATGATATTCACCACCTTAATCATGCAATGTCACCTTCAACCCTATTGATATCCTTACCTGAGACCTGAGCCACAAAGCATATTGACAACTGATGATGGGACACTGTAGGGGAGGCCAGCACTAACAGCTGCTTGGCGAGCTGGGTTCTGACCCTGTCCTCCAGTTAACACCTACAAAAAAACTGTAATAATCATATGCAAATAGATGAAAAAATTAAGCATTTAATTAAATGCATTTAAAATAAGACGATAAAACAGTTCTGATACTAAAAACCAACTTGTTAGGTTAATCATAAACAAGAGATTCAATACAACAGTAAAAAATACAAGGTAAAGATCATCCTTTACTAAGAGAGCCCCTTAAAAGCTTTTCTACAAGTCTGAACCTTGGGTCTTGTAAATGCATTTAATTATGTAACTGTAATTGCCTTGCAGACCATACTCATCAGGTATGCTGGTCTGTAGTTCAGTACCTCTTCAAGGTCTCTTTTTTTCTTATAAACAAGTATGACATACCTTGCAAATAAGTGTGCAATTACTGTTTGAGTGTTACTGGGAGTCTTTTACCCTCATACTTCCCCATCACTTAACCTTGTATGTATGTATTATGTCTTTATTCCTTTATGAGTACACACACACGTACACACCCCAGGCAAAATCAGGTACCTAGTTACTGACCAGCCCTGAAAGGAAGATGAACAGCTAGGATTGGCTGGGGGCCAACTGCCATGCCTAGGATTCAAACCCATGTGGGCCAGGGCAGGCATGTGCTATTTCATGGTCAGTAACAACCACAAAAGCACAGAGCCCCACGTGTGTGTGTAATTCCCTAAATGTAATTACATATATGTATGGGAAGAGTAAAGTGAGAGAAAAAAGATTGTTTTAAGTACCATTATAGTGAAAGGTCACACGAAAATATCACAGAACTCCCGGAATGAATAATTTTTAGATAACAAAATAAAAAGAAGTGATGAAGCCTACAAAAGGTTGCATTCAAGAAGTCTCAAAGGATTTCTATTGTTATAAAAATAAACATACTGTACCTCCACCCTGCAACAAAACCTGCTCCACCCATCACAATTTTTACTCTATAGCCAATATATATTACATTCTACTTCTGAGATTTTCTATGTTTACATCTTTTTTCTTTTATACTGATACAGTGTATAAAGAATGCAGGAATATAACTTATATGGCATTGTTACTGAAACTAATGGTGAAGTATTTCCATCAATGACACACACATTCATCCCCTAGGTTCTTCTTCAACATAATTTTCACTGTAAGGAACCATGAGCAGCAAACTAAATTAAAAAATAAAAACAAAACAATATATCCACCAAAACAGTTTCTAATGATATATGGTAACATACTTCAAAATACATTTCTTCTAAACAGCTTTCATTAAATGTACATGAAAAGTTGGCTAGATGATTTGAGGCTTGTGGGGGGTAGGGGGACAGCCTGTTTGTGGTAGGATGCCATATGAGATGCTGAAAAGAAAGTCTTCTTACCTGTCCAAAGAGTACTTCAGAAACATCTTCAGGTGCAATTCTTACTCGAGCCAGGGCTTCTTTAATAACAACAGCACCCAGTTCATGGGACCGTAATGTTGATAATGATCCATTCAATGAGCCTATTGACAAAAATAAGTAAATAAATATCTGCCATATAAAGTAGAAATATGTCTGACTTACAGTTAAGTAAATGAGCTTATGACTCCATGGGGGTGACGAAGCAAGTGTGGTTATGGAGTAAGAGGGGTTACAGTAAATGGAAATTGAAGTCAGACCACAGAAACCATCTATTTAAAGACAACAATGTTTAACTATTTTATGAACAATTACCCCAGGACCAATTTCTATGAGTCCCAGTGTTATCCAGGATCTTTCTAAAGGTTCCTGCAGCCAAAGCCTGCACTACTATCCACTTGCTGGGAAATGTAGACTCCTCTGGAGTGAGATTTCCTAATTATACAGCCTATACAAAGGTGACTTTTCATTCGCAGTGTAACATCAAACAGGCAGATTCCAGTATCACGCGACGACAATGTCATGATATATGTAACTGCAGCTTTATGAAAATTATTACCAATAATGGTATGGTTTAGGTATCCCACACCAGAATACAGTAATTCTGTTTTGTGATGGAAATATGGTGTGTAAGGAGTAGAATAAGAGGCAGAACATGACTTTTTCTGTAATAATAACAATTGTCAGTGGGGAGGGCTATGTAGATCAAGAAAATGGTGGGGTATAAACAGTAAGTCAGTGAAACATATCTGGGAAACAGTAAATCTAGAAAAATATCACTCATCTTCCCCAAACAGTTGACAATTACCTTATTTTCAACCTAACTTTATTATTAAAGTGTGATATGGTTCAACTGACATACACTAACTGAAAGATAGCAACAGGTGGACCAAGGTATTAGAAACATGGGGATGTATTGATATGGTTTATTGTAACTTATGAAGGCCTCAGATAGATAAAGTGCCACATCGATGAGTGACAAATAAGTTTAGCTATTAGAAAATTAGTGATCCAGGACTGGGATGCATTGAAGCCTTCACGAGTAAGATGACGTAGAGAGTGATTGAAGATGGGGAAATTTTCCAGTGACTGGATGATTTGAACAGGATCTAATCAGTGCTTTCCTAATCCTCATTCATATGTATGGTATACCAACAACCAACCCTAACCACATAAGCCTAACAACCTAACCAAACTTATGACAGGAAAACAGTTAATAGGGGGCAGAAGTACCAACCCTTCTCAGTTGCCTCATCACTAATATGATTTTTCATAAAAGACAGTAAAAACCCAACTAAAAATTTCTGTGATTTTCCATTGTATAACGTCGGCCTAATAGTGTCTGACCTACAAAATCTGATGGCAAAATGGCCACTAAGTAAACTTTATCATATTCTAAGAAACTTATATAACAGGGACCCCATATCAAAGTTACATGACCTGTTATACAACTTTACTTAATATTCCTGCACGGAAACTCCTACAGTAAAGGGACTCGCCCAAGCCTTAATTTCTACTCTCATCTCTTTCCTTAATGAATATACAGTACAATTACATATCTACACTATTATTTCCACCTTTATAAAATGAAATAGCACTGCCTTCTTGTTCCCATTACTCACATATTAATTCATTTAGCCATTCTCTCTCGTCCCCATCTTTAGACAGTTCTACCCTCGTCCCATTTACACATCAGAAAGTAGAACATTAAACTCCCTTGCCCCCTAATAAACAAGTCAAACTACAATCTCTTGTTCGCTATATGCATGTACCAGGTAAATCATCACTTACCAACAGGTGTACGAACAGCTGATAATATAACAACGCGGTTAGTTGTCATTTCGGCGAAGCAAACAATTTGTGCGTGTAAGAGTACAGAAGCAATTAATTTTAACCACCTGTCCACCACCGTCCAGTACCGACTCCTTGTACGACGTCCGGAGTTCTGGGCCTGAGGGTGAGTGAGGGTCAGAGAAGCGTGTCAACACACCCTCGCCGGTAGGGAAAACGTACTAAAAATATTTATTTTGCTAAGAAAAATATTTTTCTTACAAAAAATTATTTGTCGTCAACACATAAAGCTAATTCGAAATATACGAAGTACAAAATTGTGAGCTATCATGGACTTTTTCGAACATATCTATAAGAATATATTTTCAAGTTATCATACCTGGTCATACAAAGATTTTTATGTTAATTTCCAGAAAGTCGATAGAATAAAGGAAATTACGCATGACACCCTCGTGGGATTTCCGTGACTCGCTAAATTGATTTCACGGATAAGCACATGAAATTGTTTATCACCACCTGTTTTGCAATGACTCATTAACATTCAAAGAATTTACTGTATTTTCCACAGGCCTCTGAGTGTAATAAGATGATACAAAATACTATCTATTTATATGAAATGCAAGAAACAGGTTTTAAGGGCGTCAAATCTCAAAATCTTGAGCACGTCTGCGAATCCTAAGTGGGATGTGTTAGCGCCTAGCAGAAACCAGACTTTTTTTTTTTAATTCACTGATTTTTGGTGCACAAAGGTGAGCATTTCTATGAAGTTGGGAAATGTTGAATGAACAAGAAGAAAAAGGCTGAAAATCACTTGCCGACGAGCATATCACAAAAGAAATACAAGATATCAACAATGTCTGAGAAATGAAAAACATAAAAGTTTGTTTCGTACATTGTTACGTTGGTCTGGATTACCAGGTTTCGTCTTTCTGGTGAAAATGTGTGTGGAAGGTTTGTGTAAAATTAATATAAAAGAAACATAAGGGTCATGGCCATGGCAGTGTTCATATATACTGGACAGAATACCTGAAAGACTATTTATCCAATACGTTACTTCAGACGAGAAGGTGTGTGAATAGATTTTGCGTTTCTGAATTTCTTGAAAGCGTCTATCGCTACCACATCATGGGAAGCTGGTTAAGAAGCAGTGTATTAACAAAGAATTGAAATAGAAACTCCTTCATTTGATATATTATTTAACTGGAGGAAAACAGAGACACAAGGTAGAATGACACCAGTGACCACCACCAACGGTGTCATGTGTCATCCCCATTCACCGAGTGGAATTTATCCCCCAGCCATCTGCTGAGTGTCATGTATTACCTCACTACTAACTGAGTAACATGTATTATCCGCCCACCACCCACTGAGAGGCATGTATCACCCCAACACCCATTCAGTGACATGTCACCCTCACCAACTATGGCGTGGGATGCATCGCTCCACTAACCATGTGTCTCCATCCGCTGAGTGACATTTAATAACCCACCTCCCATTTAGTGACATGTATCACCCAGCAAAAGGCAATGTATCATCTTACTACGAGCAGTGTGACCCCAGTATCTGTTGCCGTCCGGCGCAACAGTGGCTATGGATAATGTGGCCCACCTGTTGGGTCTGTTACCGACCACCACATAATTGGTTATGTACAGTGTGGCCCTCGTGTATGGCTAGCCAGAGCAGCTGTGGTCTCGTAGAGCGTAGCCTAAATATGGATCGTCGACTAGAGAAGCTGTGTGATCACAGACAGACCCACCAATGTATTGCCGACTGATGCAGCTGTGGTGGACGTGGATAGTGTGTGGTGCACCAGTGCATCACCAATGAGTACAGGTGTGAGGCTACTGATAGTGTGACTCTTCATCATAGACCAATGCAGCTGTGACCACAAACAGTGTGATCCGCTTATGAATCACCGACCCATGCAGCTGCGGTCAAGGACAGCGTAGCCCACGTATACATTATATTGCCGACAACAGTTCAAATCGTACCCAAGGACATTACGGTCAACCTTTGCATCGTCGGCCATGAACCCTGCAGTTTGAGGTGTGACCAGCGTATACGATGGATTCCATTTAGATTAACTAATATTGTTCTCTCGTTACACATTTCTACCGAGGAAAGGTGAGATTATTTGCCATGTTTCGTAATATTTACAGCGAGGACGGTTGAGCGATGTGTTGTACACACGTATAGACGTGTGAACTGTTGCAATATAAACATGAACAGACGGTGAAAGTTTGAAAAGTTGTATTATAGTAAAGAAAGATTAAGAGATGGGTCCTCACGTGTGTAGAACTATTAGAACTCCCTACCCTAACTGTGTAGACATAAATAATTACATGTAGAGGAAGAGCGAAAGGGGGAGGAAGAGATGTATAATTACATATAGTCCATGAGAGTTGGACGTATGCATTAGATTTTAGAATCAGTATCACACTAAATGTGATACTGTATCATTTATCTTCAACAGATAAAAGTCGCCTGTCCATCACCTGACGACAGGTGTATCGCTACCGTTACCTAATAGTTTACAAAATAACGAAATTTTCGGAAACTATCGGTCAAGTTTAAAGTCCCTTGGGCTGTTAATCTTAAAGAAAAAAATTGGATTGTGTTCTTTTGAAATGTGTTTCTTGTTAGATCAAAGATGTGTTCCTTTTTCCACATGGATGACATTTTTGTCAGGAAGGACTATGTTATATCAGATATATGCTCTTTGAACTAATATTTGTTGGTCACACTAGTGTTCCTCGAATACAGCGTTATCCCGAATAAAGCTGAAAATCTATCATCAAAGAGGCATATTCTGTATGGACATATGTGTTATCGGACGCCAGAAGAGTTTAAATTTAATGAGACCATACGATTGGCTGCACACATTTCATAAAGTATGGTCTTTAACCACATTTATTCTTGATGAAAGAGGTTTATGCCAAATTTATATCAATAATGAGAAATAAATAGACAAATATGCACTGGAAACCTGAAAGTTATCGATTGATAAACTTTTTTTGATAATCACAAACCTTGAGTTTTTACAACGCAATTTGGGTTCACAGTATATTTAATTTCCTTCCATGATGGGGAATTTTCTGACATAGCGACTGGAATTCAAAAGAAAGCCGTCTAACCAACACCTGGAAGTACGGTGACTTCTTGCTCATGTCTGGCCGCTGAAGGTGAACGCCCACGTAAAAGGAAAAAATGTCATGATATCCAACAAGTTGAATCCTGTGATCCTCAACCGTCACGTTCCCACACCTGTTCCTCAGCTTTCCAATCTAGTGCCGTTTTATTAGAAAAAAAAAATAAAGATGGTGATACTCGGAGATGCCTTCTCCATAGGTATGAGGATTCAATGAATGAAGGTACTATTGGTCGTGTTTGGAATCATTTCATTCACTACCCTTGAATACCTCAATTTTTTTTTCATTAATAAGGCAAAAGGAAAAATATTTTTTCATACTTAAGTTGTATGGAATGATCAAAATTTCCATGGGTAGTAACAGCCTAATATGTTACAGGAAATGGAGAGATAAAGAAAAATTTAACGTACTATAAGTGTAAAGTCATACCAACATAACGTTTATTCATATAGACTGAAATCAACTCTACAGATAACTTTCCGTATTTTGTTCTAAGGCAAATTAATGATAGAGGATTTTAAATTTAAACCAGTTCCTTCAAAGTGAGTAATTATATATTAATGAGAGAAAAGAGAAATAAGATGGTGGCTGGGAGCTGTTGGCAGGTCTGGCAACACAACAAGTTAGATCTCGACGCTGTGGTGCAACTGTTTATCCCAACCAACACCCGTTAACTCTGTTCACTTGTCTTAACTTGCACGGCTCATGGCCCTTCTCGTGGCTGACAGCACCACTGGCCCTTAATGAGTTACAGTATGTAGTGCCCACGGTGGACACCAGCAGGTAAGCGTGTCTCCGCCACCCGTGTAATTCTATGTCAAGATTTATCAAGGACGCGCCATTGCAGTAATAATGCCTCGCGGTCATTCTAAGGGCGTCTAAGATAACGTGTGAAATGTAAACGAAGTCTGTCACAAATTCACCAGATGGTTCAGGTATTTATTTGACCCGTTTTGTCCTTATAGGAACTCCGAGTTTTGCTGATGGACCATAGTTATGTGTATGGTATATGTACATATTTTTTTGTTTTGCCGGTTGTTAAGAGGAATAGAATTCCTTAAGATTTTGTTAATTTAACTTCATTTATCGTTTGCGACAGAATGGTAACTGGGGAAAAAAGGTAATTCAAGAATGGCATTAGGCAAAACGTCAAAAAATGTTCTACGTCGCATCGGTATCTTCCAGGCTGCGGAATAGTGATTATTTCTACATGTTCAGCCAAACTAGCATAAATGAGTAATATTACTGCATTCAGTCTAGTTTGCTCACTTCTTTAATTTATATAAATCCATATAAAGAATGTGAGTTCTCTGTTAGCTTTGTTTTTGTACAACAGACATGTCAAGTAGTGAAGGTCAGGTTCCTCATACGAATCTAGTTTAGCTACGCATTACTTCTAACTTTGGAAATTGAGTGACATTCTTCTGCAATACTAGTTTAGTGTGTAGAGAAAGCACTAGCAGTTGCAGAACATGTGTTTGAGCCTTGAAATTCATAGAACTGTTTTAAACAAGGGAAAAGTAGTGAGGGTTATGTGCTTATCAGGGAATGTTATTGGGTATTATTATTTTTCAAACATCCGGGTAATTTTAGATTAGGTTTGGTTGAAATTGTTTTTGATGTTTGAACTATTCTGCCCTTCATTTCTATCAGAAATCACTGCTTTTTGTTATTTCTCCCTTCCAAAACCTCTGATTCCCAGGTGATTCTTGAAAACGGTAGGTTTACTATATACTGGGTTAATCTATATAAAAGTAGGTTAGAGTGTGGATGCATGTGTTTTAGCGATAGATTTTGATAGAAATTGTACCAAAGGATTCCTTACGCTGTAGATTTGAAAGAGGGGTATGTACCTATAGTCCTCCTACTCTTGCAAATTAATGTTCTTTTCTAAATGGACAGGATATGAATTAGAGGGAAATAATGAGTTAAAACTAATTCTTACCAAGTGTTTTATAGTGTAAGAATTGTTTTGTTACACTCACGTCAATTTCTGTCAACTAGAGTAAGAGAAATGCATATAATGTCTCAAAGTAATTTCTTTGTTCCTCGCAAATGACCATCCCATTACAAGTGACACAAAACATTCATCTGGCACTTTCTTTAGGTTCTTTTGGTTATATTTGGTAATTTGTATGTTATTGGATTGTTAAGTTTCTATACTCCAGCCATCGCATACCTTGTCTTACCATCAGCTTCTCCACACAGGCCAAATTATAAAAGAAATAATCCAGGCCAGTGCACACACTCATCTGAATTAGCTTCACCTTCAACCTGATCCTTAACCTCTTCCCACAGATTAATGTATATATTAAGCACACCCAAATCTAATGTAGCTTCTTCATCCTGACCCTCAGCCTCACCACACAGGCCAATGTGTAAAGGGAGCAATCTAGGCCATTGTTCATCCTAGCATGATATGACTTTCAACCTGACAGCCTCACCACTTAGACCCAAACTGTAAAAGGAGCAATTCAGGCCACTACTCTCCCAATTTTGACAACCTTGAACCTCAACCTAATCACACAGATCAATGCATATAGAAAGCATTCCAGGCAAGTGTACATCCCAGTGTAATGCAACTCCATCCTTGACCTCATCCTCAAACACACCACCCAAGCCAATGTATAGTGAAGCAGTCCATGCTAATACTAACAGGTTATGTGGGCCTGCAAGCTGTGATTTCCATCAGTTTGGTTGACCAACAGTTCATATCAGCAGCTTGGGCCCAACCTGAGCTGTGGAGAAAAAAATTCTGAAGTTTACATGAGGTAAACCTTGACCAAAATCTTACCACAAAGGTGAGTGTGTAAAGCAGTCCATGCCGGTGCTAACCAGGACACAGGCCAATGTGAAAAGGAGCAATCCAGGCCATTGATCACCCTAACCTAATGTCACCCCTTGAACCTCACTCACAACCTCATCACTTAAGCTATTGTGCAAAGGGAACCATCTTTGGCAGCACTCCATAAATTGATCCTAGTCAAACTACATAAGCCAAACCTCATCAGACAAGCCACTGTGTAAAGGAAGCAATCAAGGCCAATGCTAACCCAATCCTACCATCCTACCCAACCATCCATCACCTTCAGTCTCACCACACAGGCCAATGCAGAAATGGTAGCAATCCAGGCCAATGCTGCCCTAACTTAGGTTTCATTACCTTCAGCCTTACCCTCAATTTTGCTACATGGGATTTTGTGTTAAGGAAGTGATCCTGGCCAATGCTCACCCGAACATAATGACCATTAATTTCACCACATAGGCCAGTGTGTAAAGGGAGCAGTCGTGGCTTATGTTTATCTCTCCTCTGGCGAGTGTATACAAGGAGCAGTCCATGCCAGTGTTCACCCTAGCTTCACCTTTAACCTCATAGGCCATTGTGTAAAGGGAGCAGTCCATGCTGGTGCTCACCCTAATTTCACTATCAACAACTTCACCACACAAGGCCATTGTGTTAAGGGAGCAATCCAGGCCAGTGCTCACCCAAACCTGACCCACTCTAATCTAACCACACCTTCAGTCTCACCCTCAACCTCATCACAGGCCATTGTGTAAAGAGAGTACCCCATGCTGGTTCTCACCTTGACTTCACTATCAACAACTTCACCACACAAGGCCATTGTGTAAAGGGAGCAATCCAGGCCAATGCTCACCATTACCTAACCTAATCCTCAACCTCATCACAGGCCAATGTGCAAAGGAACAATCCAGGCCAGTGTTCACCCAAACCTGACCCACTCTAATCTAACCACACCTTTAGTCTTGCCCTTAACCTCATCAAAGGCCATTGTGTAAAGGGAGCAGTCCAGGCTGATGTGTACCCTGATTTAATCTCACTTCACTTCAACCTCATCCACAACTTCACATTCAGGCCAGTATGTAAAGAGAGCAACGCAGGCCAATGCTCACCATAATACAGCAAATCTTCACCTCAGATGACACCCAAATGCAGGCAAATGTTAGTCTAAACGGAGCAGTCCCAGCCAGTGCTTAGCCTAGCTTAGCCATACTTGACCACACCTACCCTCAACCTCATCACAGACCAGTTTATTAATGGAGCAGTTGAAGGCATTGTTCCTTATGATGTAACTTCACCTCAACCTCAGCTTCAACGCATAGGCCAGTGTGTAAAGGGAGTAATCCAGGCTCGTGCTAACCCTCACAGCACCTTCAGTCTCATTTAAGCTTCACCACACGTGCAAATTTGTAAAGGGAGCAATGCAGGCCAATCCTTACTCCCAGTCTAACCAAACCTTCAACCTGTCAACATCATCAGAGGCCAGTTTGTAAAGGGAGCATTCAAGCTCATGGGTAACTTTAACCTCATCCTCAGCCTCACCACACAGGGTAATGTATAAAATGAGCAGTCAAATCCAATGCTCTCCCTAACATAATCTTATACTTAACCTCAACTTTCTTACTTTGACTAGTGTGAAAAGGAAGCAATCTAGGTCAATGCTAACCCCTGTGACCCCCTGAATCTAACCTGATTTTGCCTTCATTGTCACCAAAAGCCATTGTGTAAAGGTGCTGTCCTTAACGTTACTTTCAGTCTCGCCCCCAACCTCACAAGAAAGGCAGTGTTTAAATGAAGCAGTTTCAGGTCAGGGCTCACCCTAGCATAATCTAACTTCATTTTCAACCTTATCGAACAATCCAGATTGTAAAAGGATTAATCCAGGCTACTGTTCATCCTTACCTGAACTTAATCTTCACCCTCACCATGCAGCCAATGTGTAAAGGAAGCAATCCAGGTCTGTGCCCCCCTCAACCTAATCTGACCTTACTTCAACCTCATCACACAGGCCAATGTAAAAGGAGCATACCAAGCTCATCCTAACATCATCTTCAATCTCACAACATAGGCCATGAGTAAAGGGAGCCTTTGAGGCCAGTGCTTACCCAGACCTTAACTTAATCTCTCCTTTTAAACTCGACCTCGCTATGCAAGCATTGTGAAAAAGGAATAATCCAGACCAATGCTTAGCTTAACCTAATCTTCAACCTTGTCACACAGGTCAGTATGTAAAGGGAACAATCCAGGCCACTGCTTATCCACTAGTGATAGAACTTAACCACCTAACCATCACATAGGCTAATGTGTAAAGGGAAGAGTCCAGGCCATTGCTCACCCTAACCCGGCTTAACCTTACCTCCAACATAACCACATATGCTTTTTTTTTTTTTTTTTTTTTTTTTTTTTTTTTTTTTTCTTTATAAATCAA